>JZKD02S0992041.1:0-13061 GCA_000966675.3 Picea glauca | reverse complement strand
TTTTTAATTTTTCATGTCGAGTTTGTTTCGTGATATACATCTTGCACCCAACACTTCCACCATATACATTTTGCACCCATTCACATTTATATTCATGCTTATGTATCAAGAGTCCGTACCACAACATTAGATTTAGTAATTTATAGAATATTATAACATTATAATAAGATTTATAAATTAAATTAATGATATATATTCTATAATATTAATATTAAATATGGTATTCATTATTAATATGTGATAATGTTTTGTTAAATTTTATTCAATTAATTATTCAAATTTATTTTTATTTTTCATGTCTAGCGTTATGTGATATACATGTTAAGTAACATATATGATACTTTTTATTATATAAAAATCAATGCTTTTTATTCCCTAGTTTAAACATTAGATATTATGCAAATATTTGTGGTCAAAGGACAAACTAATGCGAGGTCAACGAATTATTGATCGCTATAGTCCCTCTATGCCTACGATATGGACTAATAACACTAACTCCTTCTATCCTCTAGCAAAACATCTATCCCCAATTTCCTACAATGTTTATGTTCACCCATTATGACAGAACGATAATTAAAAAATTATATCAAATAATAAAATCTTTATTTAAGTATTTTTTATTATTTATAATACTATGATTATGGTTATCTTCAAATTGATTTTTAAATATTCTATATATCTATCTATTTTTTTTAATGTCATGTCCAAGCCACGCCAAATAGGTGTATGAGACCCCCTTGTTTGTGGGACAACTGACCCCCCTCCACCCAACGATTTGACTGGTAAAGTCTACGGAGGTATACATACCCTACCCCGCTCTGGATTTGAACTTGTGACCTCTTAAGAGAAAATATGGTAAACATTAAATATATTTTCTAAATATCTAAGTCCATAGAGCATTTAAGTAGCCTTAAAATCAAAATAGGGAATTTCAGTTCATTTAATGAGTACAAAACATATATGTCCCTGGACTTTAAAGATTGGTATATAGAAATAAAAGCGTCGAAGGATTAATGCCGTGGTTCCTCCGTAGTCTATTGGTTGCCAATGTATCCGTTGAAACGAAGGTTGCGAGTTCGATTATCGTCATGATGAGAAAGAGAGAAGTTTAAGAAGACGGTACTGTACAGTACTCCAAGCATTTTGCTCTACCCGGACACTCAGATAGAACAGTCATTTTCAAAACAATTTTTAAATTAGACATTAGTGAGTTTTTGTTTATTGGATGTAGTTGGAATCCATTCTATTCGAACTTGTAAAATGCATAATAAAAATGGAGGTTGATAATGTAAGGGTTTCACATACGTTAAGGTTGATTGTGAAAGATCTTTATTTAAGTTTACCTATTATCACATGTTTTGACATTGTAGTTTATTATTAGAGTAGATTCATATCAACAATCATGTATTGAGGGGATCAAATCTCTTGAGGTGTAAATTTTTTCTTCTAACTTTTTTAATTTAAAAAAAGTTATCATTTCGAGGGTCTTAATCATTCTCTGTTCATAATAGATCCAAATTTAAGATGAAATCTATTTTTCTCTTTTGATATGTATGTATGTATGTCACATGTCAACTTCATGTTGAGCATCTCTATGTTGAGCATGTAAGAAATTACACATGTCCATGTATCAACCACCATATGCATTTTTTACTTTCAATTGTTATATATATATATAAAGTTAATATAAAAATATTTTACTTAATGTAGACACTGGAATATTTTATTTGTGGTCAACATTGAAATATTTGTTTGTTATTAATATTTTTTTAAATGCTATGTTTTTACGTTGAGCACAAAATAAATTACACATCTTTTTTATATTAAATTATAAAAAACACTTCTCAATATAGATTCCATTTAAATATGTTTGTTATTAAAATTGAATATGAAATATTTACATCTATATATGATTATATGTATGATTATTGTTGTGGTTAACTATGAAAAACTTTCATTCACATGTGACTATTGTTTTTAGACATTGAGATTGATTATGAGAGGGTTCCATTCAATGTGCATGTTGTTGTTGAAATTGATTATGAAATACTTTCATTGAGATGTGCTTATCGTTGTGGAAGTTGATTATTAAGATGTGCTTATCGTTGTGGAAGTTGATTATGGAATATAATAAAACCATGTTTATTGAATATGGTTCGGAACATATAATTTTTTTATAATATATAAGATTACTTTTTTAATCAATATAAAGTACACTTTTTATAATATATGTTTACTTTTTTAATCAATATAAAATACACAAAAGGGAAAAAACACTTTTACAATTATAAACACAATTAAAAGAATAATTCCAATAATACCTATATCACACACCCCTTTGCACATTAAAAGAATTGTCAAATTATTTTAGTAAGAAGTGTGTGTAAAAATGAAGCCAATTACTTTATTATAGGGGATAACCTTTTACAACTTTCATTCTTTGTGTACGGGGCACATTTGATGGAGTTAATCATTAATCATTAATTAACAATAGAATCTTAGTGTGATATTTTTTTTTATAAACTTCGAGACATTTTGTATTGGATTAATGTAAATGTACAAAGTTTAGGTCTTTTTCTATTCTCATAGAATTTATTTAATTAAGTTGGTGTAATTATTGTATAATTACGTCGTAAGGTGTTTTTCCATGTGATGGATGTGACTTATGATTATGCTATAGCTATCGATCTTGTTAGATGATTATTTGGCTGCTTTGAACCGTTCATCATGGAGAACTATTCTCTTAAAGAAGTGGATGACTTTCGATGGGGCATTTTTTGTGTCATGTATGTCATTTTTGTTAGATGACCATCGGGTTTCTTTGAATCGTTCATCATTTTAACTATTTTTTGATAGGACTAGATGTATTCAAATGAGATGTTTGTTGTGATCTTTTCATCAATTTTGTTAGATGACTATTGAAGTCATGTACACCGTCTATTCATGTTAGCCTTGTTTTGAAACCCAATTCCCCTCAGTGTTCATTGTCTTCTTCTCCTTCTAGAATGAAAGTGACAATGGCTTCGAGGTTACCTCCGCTTTTGTCGACCTATTCTCATCATCAATTCTTACTTTGCTTGTAGGATCTGCTTGTAGTGATTTCCAGCCGTTGGAGCCAAAAAACAATGCCGTGAAACCCTAAGACCAACTAATGCTTTTGTCATTTGGCCACACACCTTATGTGCAAAACATAGGAGGTCAAACAATTATGCACCTCCTTTAAAAAAACATTTTGTCCTTTATGTATCACATAGAAACAAACTTTTCCGCAATTTGTTATGTTGTGACAAAGGAAAGTTTGGAGTGTTGCGATATGTCACGACCAAGACATTTTCTGTGCAATACACACTGTGTCACGATGAAGGAAAGTTTCAGAAAGTGTGATGTTTTGCACATAAACAAACTTTGGCATGATGTGATATGTTGGGCCAAAGAAAGTCCTCTTTGTCACGATGAAGGAAACTTTTGGAAATTTTGATATGTCACACCAAAACAAACTTTTTTGATGTCATATGTTGTGACAAAGGAAAGTTTGAAGTGATGTGATATGTCACTAGCAAAGTCATTTTCAATGTGATATACGTTGTGTTGCGATAAAGGAATGTTTCAAAAAGTGTGATGTTTTGTAGGGAAATAAAATTTGATGCGATGTGATATGTCACCACACATGAAATTTTGGAGTGATGCGATATGTCGTGTCCAAGAAAGTTTATGTGTGATATGACAGAAGCATGCAACTTTCTGGAAGATGCAAAAAACGAGTTTTCGATTGGGGAGATCCTGAAAGTTTGGAGTGTTGCGATATGTTATGGCCAAAGAAAGTTCCCTTCGTCACGATGAATAAAATTTTGGGAAAGTGTGATATGTAGAACCGAAACCAACTTTCTCATGATGCGATATGTCATGGGAAAGGTCATTTTCAATGTGATACGCACTGTAACACAATGAAGAAAAGTTTTAGAAAGTGCAATGTTTTGCAAGGAAAGAGACTCTGACGTGATGTGATATGTCACCACAAATGAAAGTTTGGAGTGATGTGATATGTCACGTCCAATAAATTTTACGTGTGATACTTTCTAGAAGATGTGAAAATAAAGTTTGGAGTGATCCAATATGTTGCGGCCAAAGAAAGTTCCCTTTTTCGTGATGAGGGAGAGTTTGGGAAAGTGTGATGTATCACACTGATTTTTTTTTTCCATGATGTGATGTTACAAGAAAAGTCTTTTTCAGTGTGATACGCATTGTATCATGATGAAGAAAAAATTCATAAATGCGATGTTTCACAGGGAAATAAACTTTGACACAATGTAATATGTCGCCATAAATGAAAGTTTGGAGTGATGCATATGTCACGTCCAAGAAAGTTTATGTGAGATACCATGCAAGCATGCAAATTTACAGAAGATGTGAAAATAAAGTTTTGGATTGAGGAGATCCAACCCAAATAATAATAAAAAATCAATTGGGATGCAATTTTCAAAACTAGGCTTGTCACAATCAAATAGTTATGCACCCCTTTTAAGAATTGTTTTGCCCTTATGTATTTCACGAAACAAAACTTTGGCATGATTCTATGTGTCATAAAGATAGAAAGTTTGGGCAGCTACAAGATGTCACACGAGAGAAAAAATTGTTCAAAATTATTATGTTGCATTACATCATTCCTTAATTGTTAAGTTGTAGTATGAAATTCATCTTGGTTGACTAATGTTGTATTACTTTGTGCCTCAATTCTTATGTTGCATTGCAATGTCCATTAAGGATTATGTCGCATGTAACATTCCTCAAGGGTTATGTTGGATTGAAGCATTCCTCAATGATTATGTTGCATTACAACATTTATCTTAGTTGATTTATATTGAATAGCTACGTTCCTCAATGGTTGTGTTGCATTGTGACATTCATCAAGAGTTATGTTACATTGCAACTTTCATCTTGGTTGACTTATGTCACATTTCAATATTCGTCAATGATTATGTTGCATTGCGAAAATCATCAAGGGTTGTGTAGACAAAATTCAACCAAAGTTAACCACATAATGTAGTCAAAGATTTCTATGGCAACATAAATTAAAGTTAAAAACATACTATAGTCAACCATTGTTAGCCAAAGTCAACCTACAATCAACCATAGTTAACCATTATGATCTCTACTCAACCATCACACTTAACCATAATTAGTTATAATTAACAATATTTAATCTTTGACATACTCAAACATGTTTAACCGTAGTCAAACACTATTAACCATAACAAATTATAATAAACGACAATCAACCAAGGATAACCATACTCAATCTTGATTCAACCATAGCTAATCATTAAGAACCACAATGAACTAAAGTCATTTCATGTTGCATCGTGACATTCCTTAATTTTTATGTTGCATGATGAAATTCATCTTGGTTGAATCATGTCGTATTATTGCGTGCCTCAATGGTTATGTTGCATTGCAATGTTCATTAAGAATTATGTCACATTTTAACATTCCTCAAAGGATATGATGGATTGCAACATTTGTCAATGGTTATGTTGCATTTTGACATTCTTCTTAATTGACTTATATTGAATTTCTACATTCCTCAATGGTTAGGTTTCATTGTTACATTAATCAAGGGTTGTGTCACATTGCAACATTCATCTTGGTTGAATTCTATTGCATTGCAATGTTTATCGGTGGTAATGTTTCATTGCAACATTCGTCAAGGGTTATGTAAAAAAAAGTGAACCAAAGTTAACCACATACTATAGTCAATGATTATTAACCAATGTAAATCAAAGTTAGTCACACACTATAGTCAACCATTGTTAACCTACGTGATGTGATATGCCACCACAAATGAAAGTTTGGAGCAATGCAATATGTTGCATCCAAGAAAGTTTATGTGAAATATGGAGCAAGCATGCATATTTATGGGAGATGTGAAAATAGAGTTTTGGATTGAGGAGATCCAACCCAAATGAAAATATAGAAAATCATTTGGTCTACAATTTCCAAAACTAAACTTGTGACATTGAAACAATAATGCACCCCCTTTAATTTTTTTTTTGTCCTTTATGTATCACACAAAACATAAACTTTGGTGCGGTTCAATGTGTTGCAAAGATATAAAGTTTGAGCATTGCAAGATGTCGCATGAAGAAAAAATTGTGCCAAATTATTATGTTTCATTGTGATATTCCTTGATTGTAATGTTGTAGTATGAAATTCATCTTGTTTGCTTGATGTCGTATTACTACATTCCTCGATGGTTATGTTGAATTGCAATGTTCATTAAGGATTATGTCACATTTTAACATTCCTGAAGAGTTATGTTGGATTGCAACATTCATCGATGGTTGTGTTATATTAGGACATTCATCTTAGTTGACTTATATTGAATTGCTATGTTCCTTAATGGTTGTGTTTCATTGTGACATTCTTCAAGGGTTATGTCACATTGCAATGTTCATCTTGGTTGACTTACATCACATTTTAATGTTCATCAATAGTTGTGTCGCATTACATCATTCATCAAGGGTCGTGTAAACAAATTTCAACCAAAATTAACCACATACTATAGTCAACAATTTTTAGGGGAAGTCCTAGTGTTGTACCCTCCCCCCTCTTTTTGATATGAACTACGACGCAACTCTGAAACCCTAGGCTCCTGGTGTAGATCAACATGGCTCGGTCTTTTGTTTTCATGGCAGTGTACATGCGTCGCCGAACTGTTTTTTCCTAGCTCCTATCCACATGCTAGACCTATCCATATTTTAGTGGTTTGGGTCTTGTCATAGTTTTAATGAATCATTTATTGTAATCCATAACTTTTCGAATAAAGGAAGAATGAATTGATCAAGAGGAGGATCCGATAAGAACAACAGATGTGTTTGTCGACGATGAGGAGTTCACTAGTTTGCAATATCTTAGGCACAATGAATGTAGTTTGGGTTTGGCTCCATCCAACGATCATGTAGGTGGGAAGATGTCGCATCTCCCATTTTTCGAAGGCCTCCATGATAGAAGAGGTCATCATCTACCCCCAATCGAGGACT
Source organism: Picea glauca (assembly GCA_000966675.3). Classification (NCBI taxonomy): domain Eukaryota; kingdom Viridiplantae; phylum Streptophyta; class Pinopsida; order Pinales; family Pinaceae; genus Picea; species Picea glauca. The sequence continues at coordinate 6,024 of JZKD02S0992041.1, read as the reverse complement.
CCTGCATGGAAATGAATTCAAGTCTGAAGAAGGACCGTGAACATCCCATTTCAAGCGACTTCTCTTCACATGCAACCATTCCTTATGCTAGAAAGGAAGCAAACCCCTTGGTTTCAAACTCTAAAAATTTATCGGTGCACAATGAGGATCATTATCATGTGCACAAGTGCAAGGCTAGGTGTTGAAAGGACAGAAAGGAAAAGTAATGCATGGTAGTGGGGGAGGATGTAGTTATGAGTGAAATCTCGACTCTATTGGGTCGCATGACTGTGGGGAGGTTTTCTTGTAAGATGGTGCATGCCTTGATGATGCCATGTTGGATGGACACAAATTGCACTATGTTGTTACGCTATCGTCCTATTTTCCATACCCTATCAAGAGGATGGATTGTATTCAAGTTTAATTCTAAGGAGGATTTAGAGAAATTTTTCAATTGGGTGTGGAATTGGGGAGCGTTGGGCCTCATTCTAAAGGAATGGGAAGTAAACTTTGACCCAAAACATGACTCCCTTTCGCTCACTAAGGTTTGGTATATTATGCCAAACTTAAAAATGGTTTTATGGAGAAAATCAGTTATGAAATCCATAGAAAACTATATATTTAGGTTTGTGGGGTGTGATCCAGGATGGGAAACCAAGGCAGAAAAGCGTTGGGGGTGAATTCAAATTGAAGTGTACCTTAGATTAGGTCTATTAGACGAAATTGAGCTATTTTTTGGAGTTTTTTTGTGGGTTAAGTGCATCAACTACTGGAAGGTTCCTTTCAAATGTTTCAGTTTCCACAAAGTGGGACATATGATGGCACAATGTCTAAGACCCCCTTTGCATTTCCCTCATTTCTAGAAATCATGGAAGAGAAAAGTACTTTCGGTCTTAGAGGAACCATAAAAGGTGACAAATAAGGTTTCATCATCGTGCAATATCTCTCAGGCCCACTTGAGAAACATGCAAGGAAGACGTGATGGGGGATTCTTGAAGCTTCGAATACTGGTAAGTCACATGTTCCTTTAGAGAATAGCTCATCATTTTGAAATTCTAAAAATTTGATGACATCGGAAGGAAATGTCAACCTTGTGGGCTCTGCCAATGATGTTGGTTTGTCATCTTCTTCCTCGTGCTCCCCCAAAATTCCTCAAATCCCTATAATCCCTCAGGTTTTGGAGAAATGGGTTTCTCAACCTCCCATTTCCTCTAATGCATTGTCTTCCTCAAGTCCCCTGGCTCCTCTAGAGGATATGGAGGTTAACCCTTTGATCTCTCACTCTGGTTCATGGTCCTCGAAGTCTATCATAAAATATTATTATTTATTGAGATATTGAGCAAGAAAATCTATGAATCCCCCTTTTTTTGGTGGTCTAGTGCTGTATAAAGGTTTTACTTCACAAGTAGGTAGAAAATCTAGTTTGTATTTATCCCAACAACAGGTTATGAAGGAAATCAAATCCAGAAAATAGTCAATCATTTTAAGGGCCCTTGGAGCGGGGAAATCCCTTTCAAATAGTTACAAATTATTATATTGTCCCTTAATGCGAGGAGGGTAGGGGGTGCCCCAAAAATTCAGGCCCTCAAAATAATGGTTGTAGAATGGAATCTTGATATTTTATTAGTTCAAGAATCCATGTGCCCTGGGGAAAAGGCCATTGAAGCTTTTAGTCCATGGCTTAAGGAATGGTCCTTCTATGCAAAGGATGCAATAGGCTTCTCAAGGGAAATTTTACCTACTTGGGGTCCTAATTTTAAGAAAGCGTTGGTGAAAGTATCTGTTTATGGAATTGTTTTAGATGTGGAGGATTTATCTTTGGCTTCCTCTTTTAGAATAATCAACATCTATGACTCGTACACTGACAAATGGCCTTTTTGGGAGGGCTTAAGAAACTCTGGCATCCTTCAGGCTCCCAATGTAATGTTAGGGTGGAATTTAAATTTCACATTATCCCTTAAATAAGTATGGGGGAAGCATCCCAAAAGGGACCCTTTGGAGGAATTTTTTTCCCACTAGATTTCTGCTCATAACCTGGTGGACATGGAGCCCCCAAAAATCTCCTAGACATGGGGAAATGATAGAAAGGGAGGAGATAGAGTTGCAAAAATACTAGATTGGATCTTAGTGGTGGAAAAAATTCTGGCCAACCCATGTATCATCAAATATTCAGTGACAATTGGGGGTAATTTAGATCACCTGCCAATCTTATTGAACATCTCAAAAGGAGTCTCAAAACCTCCAACTCCCTTAAAATTTAATCATGAATGGTTGAAAGAATCAAATTACATAAATCTTATTATAGACACCTAGACCCATCTCAAATTTATTCTTAGAATCTCCTATATGCATCAAATGACTTCTAATCTAGAAAAAGTAAATCGTTTATCTGGATCTTGTTCATGCAATTTCAACCTTAAAAACAAAGCTCAATTAAGGGAGATTGAAGAAAAATTTGTTGATTTACTAGTCTCTAATCCTTTGGATTCCTTGTTGAAGGAAGAAGAATATGAGTTAGGCTCTTTACTAAAAAAAAGGTCGATCTCCTAGCTCTTGAGGAATCAAAGTGGAGACTAAAGAGTAAGGTGATTTGTCTCCAATAAAGAGACAATAACTCCAAGTTCTTTCATAGTTATGCAAACCATAGGAGAAACCTCAATTTAATAGTAGAAATAAAAAATCATGAGGGGCAGAAGGTATCCTCTTTTTCTGAGATTGACAAAGCTGGAGTAAGATATTTTTTTTTGTATTTTCAAAGCCCCTACTGGGTGTCCTTTCAAAGAATCTTATAATTTATAGATACATTCCCAAGATCAATCGTTGATGAGATGAACGAGTCCCTTTAGGTGGAAATTTTGGAGGGGGAAGTGTTGGAAACACTGAAATCTTTCTAGCAAAGAAAGAGCCTGGGACCATATGGAATTTCTGTTGATTTTTTTCTAGGTTTCTATGATCTTATCAAAGAATATTTACTTAAGATTGTGCAAGAATCACAAAGATCATGCAAAGTCTTGGGATCCTTGAATAAGACTTTCTTGGCTCTGATCCCCCCCAAAAATGAGTCCTCCTCTTTTGAGGATTTCAAACTTATCTCTTGTTTCAATCTAATTTACAAACTAGTATCCAAGATAATTGCAAATCACGTCAAACCAATTTTAAGTGAGCTTATATCAGAGGAACAATTTGGGTTCCTTTTTAAAAGATAGATCCACAATGTAGTATCTTTGGCTCAAGAATATTTTCATTATATAAATACTAATAAGATTCCATCCTTTTTACTGAAACTGGATTTTTCAAAGGCATTTGACAAAGTAAACTGGAGTTTCATGAGACTAGCCTTCATCCAAATTGGAATGAACTTGCATACAATAAATTGGATAATGAACTATATTGAAACTGCTTCTTTTGCAGTCTTTGTAAATGGTTCCTCGTCATCCTTCTTCAGTTTGTCAAGGGGACTAAAACAAGGATGTCCTCTTTCAACCTTTCTCTTTCTCATAATGGCTGAAGGTCTCAGTAAACTCATTGAAAATGCAAAAAGGAAGGGTATTCTAAAAGGATTAAAGATATCTCGTGATGTTTTTGTATCTCATTTATTATTTGTAGATGATGTAATTATTTTTGGTGCAAGTAATATGTAGGAATTTTAAGTGCTAAAATCCATCCTTGATATGTATTTCACCTCTATAGGAGTGAAAATAAGTAGGGGAAAATATATAATTCTGTCCTATTCCCTTGAGGAGGACTCAGAATAATTGAAGGATTGTTTTCCATTCACTTTGAAAATATTATATGAAGGAACAAAATATTTGGGTTTTGATCTCAAGCCTGTGGGTTACATAGTAGAATATTGGATTTGGCTTTCGAGGAAAATGCAGGCTAGAGTGTCAAAATGAACCTTTAATTTTCTTTCAAGAGGGGATCATTTGGTGTTGATAAAATATGTTTTAAGCATCATTCCTGTCTATTGGGATTCCATTGCCAATATACCAAAATGTGTCCTCTCAAAATTAAAAAAACTATGCTTTCAATGCCTCTCGTCAGGTAAACATGATTCATCGAGCATCCAATTATTGAAATGGTCATGAATTGATAAACCAAAAATATATGGAGGTTGGAGAATTAAAAACCCCTTCTAGTTCATTAAGGCTCTAACCACAAAGAGTCTTTGTAGACTAACACATAATACAAAACTATGGGGTAGGGTGATGGTGTCCAAATACTTCCCAGGAAGATCAATTGTGGAATGGTTTAGAGAACCAATCAAATTAGTAGCCAACTTCTCCATAGGGTGGAAAGCCATGGTTGAATCCTTTCTGATAATTGGCAAGTAGTGCTCCTAGAAAACAGGTAATGGAAAAATAATATGAATTGGGGAAGACATGTGGGAAGGAGATTTTGACTCCTACAAATTGTATGATGGTTTGCTAAATGCATTCTACATCTTAGGAATTTACTCTCTATCGGATGCAAGGAAGGAAAATGTAGGTGAAGTGGGACATTCAATATGGAAATATTCAGAAGATCTGGGATTAGATCAAGGAATCTTTGTAGAATGGAAAACATATGTGGAAATATTAAAATCAAATTTTATTTGTTTAAAGGAAGATGATATTGATTCGCTGTGTTGGGTGAAAAATGAAGGATCAAATCCTGTCACTGAGAGGGGGGGGGTGAATTAGTGACACAATAATTTTATCAATTTTCTTTTGTTAATGAAAACAAAATTTTAACACAAAATTTTACCGTGGAACCCAATTGGGAAAACCACAAACGCTTTTCTATTAACTGCAAAATTTTGTTTACATGTTACATAGATGGAAGATGTTCTTCCTTATAGATCAACACCAACTGATCAGGATGCACCCACACCCTTGTTCACTAGGACCAACTGGTAGGAGGCTTTGACCCCCTGTTTAGTCAGCTACAACTGACAAAGGTAGCACCAACTCCCCTGCAGGCACCAACCTACCCTTGCACTGCCCAACCACCCTTATTTTATGAATCTGGAAAACTTCTGTATCATGTCTTCACTACCTCTCTCTCTGCTTCTGTGATTTAATATATCTTCTGATTTAGAGTGCAAAGACACTTTCTTTTCACCACTCTTCCTCGTTTATATAATCTTCAAAACAATGTGAGTTATAACGCATTGTGTCCTTTCGTTTGGACCATCGTACCTCTTCATATAACTTAACCATAATCATTGCAACTACTGCAAAAATCAAGTTCTGCTGAGGCGATTCCTTCAAACCATTACATATGACCGACAACGCAAAACCACGAGCTTATCAATTTAAGCAATGTATACTCTTTTTCTTTTAATTCTCTTATTCCATATGACCATAGGCAGTGACCAAGCGCTAGGCCAAGCGAGTGCTTGATCACTTATCATAATCAATAGTCATGTTTTAATCTCTAGATGAGATGGACAACTGTCGACACTTCAGGACTTCGTCCTTCGTGAATTCCAACCTTTTTACAAATCTCCCGATGTGTTGGAAAACTATCGTCACATCGAGAATTCATTTATTCCACTTACGCTGTCCTTCCACTATACTTGATCAATGGTCGAGAATGCTCCCGAAGTTTCCTTCAAATCGGATGACTCATGTCCATTTTGTTGGCAAATGTTTACCAAGTAGCGTATGCTTGTCATTGATGGCAAGCTCAGGAGGAACAGCGTTGAAGAAAACGCGCGCAGCAAAGGCAAAGCTCAAGATACAGGAATTTACAGAAGAGAAGGAAGAGAGAGATCCACAACCACAGGATCTCATTCAAATTTCCCGAAAGAACGAGGGCCGTCAGATTAGACAGAAGTTGCGAGGGAGATAAGCCATCGGAGATTCGGGGATCGGGATTTCTATATGAAAAGTTCACTCGACAACGAAAACCCCGATTTCGCGATATGCGAAATCTCGACTGAATCGGCACCGTCAGATCAATAAGTGATCTAGACCGTCGATCCAACACACGTCAACAGACCACATCACCTAGGGACACGTGGCACAACCAAAGAATGACAGGTGGCAGGCAGATCTAACA
>JZKD02S0992030.1:0-13574 GCA_000966675.3 Picea glauca | reverse complement strand
CCCTCCCTTGGAGGAAGAAGGGACCCATAGTCCTCTTTCTTCTTGGTGTTTTCTTTCACTAGTATAATCCTTGCCATTGGTGACATGAGTCTTATTGGTTTTTTTGTTCTTATGTCCTTATGCTCAATAGTTTATTTGGTCTTTTATTTCTTACTTTATTTCTTAGTTTATTCTTTTATATTTCTTTCTCTAACCCTTTCCTTTACAACTGTCTTGCTTAGCTAACCCAACTAATCTTGTAAGCACCTCTGTTTTTCTCATTTAGGTGAAAAAAGAAGTGCAAAACTCCCTATTTTATACTTGATGTTGAGGTAGAACTGCTGCAAATATGTGGACCACTATTGATGGAAGTCATTCTACAATTTTCTTTGTGTTTGCATGAACTGCAGTGGCTTATGATCAGTTTGGATGATTTTCTCCTTCCCAAGAATGTAATGCCTCCATTGGTGGTAGGATTTCACAATGGAGTACATTTCTTTGTCGTAAGTACGGTAGTTATGGATGACATCTGATAGTGTCTCACTATGATATGCCACAAGGTGGTTGTGCTGAGTGAGGTTTGCGCCCACAACATAGTTTGAAGCATATGTCTTGATTTCAAAGGGTTGTTGCAGGTCAAGTAATGAAAGCACCGGGGCTAAGAAAAAATGTTGCTTCATATCATCAAACACTTTCTATTGGTACATGCCCCACACAAATGTTTCCTTACCACGACCCTTGGTTATTTGGCTGAGGTCCCGTGCAATATGGGATAATCCCAACATTAACCTACGATAGAAATTGGCAAGGCCTAAGAAGCTCCAATTCTCAATGAGAGTGGTTGGGGCTAGCCAATCATGGATGACTTGGATCTTGGCTAGATCAACATGCACACTATGTGCATCGAAAATGTATCCTAGTTACTAAACCCTATCCATGTCGAAAGAGAATTTTTCCAAGTTGGTGTATAGCCTGTGTTGTCGCGGAGTGTGCAGAACCTAGTGAATATGTTGCAAGTGTTTTTCCCAAGTCTTTTTGTAGATGAGTATGTCATATAGATACACCACAAAAATATAATTAGTGAAAGGCCGCAAGATATCATCCATCATCCTCATGAAATTTATTGGGGAATTTTTCAAACCAAAGGGCATGACCATCCATTCAAAAAGACCTTCTTTTGACTTGAAGGAAATTTTCCATACATTTTTTTTCTCTATTGGGACCTGATGGTAGCCAGACTTTAGATCAATCTTACTAAATTATTTCCCCTTTTGAGATGATCAATAAGATCATCGATTTGGGGAATCGAGTTATGGTTCCTGATTGTGATTTTATTTAGGGCTTAGTAATCAATGCAGAGTCTCCATGTCACGTCTTTATTTTGCACTAGCACAGTTGGGCTTCCACAAGGTGATGAGCTGGGTCAGATGTGCCCCTTGTGGAGAATTTCTTTGATATGACTCTTGATCTCCTTTTTTTATAGTAGAGAGAAACGATAGACTAGCCCATTGGGTAGCGGTGCATAGGGGGTTAGATCGATGGGATTCTTGACTTGATAGTGGAGAGGTACCCCAATAGGTTATGAGATGATGTATTTGTATTCTTCCATGACCTTATCCAATTAATTTCATTGCGTGGAGAGGTCGGTCATAGAGGCCATGGATGTGGTTGAAACCTTTCACTCACTCTAAGAGTTAATCATGAAGAAGACAAACTTTTCAGTCTGATAAATGACCTTCCTAAATTGCTTGGTAGAGATCAAGTAAATGGAACTAGGTGAGACTACCTCGAGTATCCTGTACAATTTCATGTTCAAAGTAATAATAATACTGCGAGGCCTAGACTCATACGCAAAATGACATGTACATAAATAAGGTTGGCCCAAAGAACATCACAAACTTCAATGGGAGCAACATCACATAATACCTCATCTTTGAAAGGTTGATGTCGTACGACAGGCGAAATTGTTGGCTGATGCGAAGATTTCTTCCTTGACGGAGCCATCAGATGGTGTAGGGATGCGGATGCAGCATTTTCAATAGGGCTGGCCACTTGACGACCTCTGAAAAGATGAAATTCTTCTAGCTACTTCTATCAATGATGAAATGAAGAAGATTTCCTTTCACCCACATTTCTGAATGAAAGAGGCACTCGCCTTCCTCTAGCTCATCAGGTTCACCGGGATGGATCTTGGTGGTAGAAATAGTGTCATTGGGTTACACATCAATAATATGTCTCCCCTTTTATGGTTCTGACTCAGAGTCAGAACCCACATCTTATTCAAAGGATTTTACATCAGCCACCAATGACTTATTTGAGTGGAAATCAACAATGTTATGCTAGGGGTTCTTATGGAAGTCACACCACTTCTCGGTGTATTTATCCATCTTCCCATTGTCCTTATTTTATTACGGCTTGGAATGGTTATCCTAAGGTTTCCCATTTTTTCTTTCTCCTTTTTTCTATGGTTTTGGGATGCCCTTTCCCTGCTTCTTCTATGAGGGGTTCCTAGAACCAAATTATCGTGTCTTTTGTCTAAGTTTTTTCTCTATTTTGGCGGCATATCGATAGGCCGCACCCAAGGATGAGATGTCCAAAAACTCCATTTATGTATGTATGTATCTATGTAGACCTCCACAGTACTTGAGCACCAGATTTCACTTAGAATATTTGATATCGAGTTTGGTGTGCAAGGTATGGAAGACATTCGTGAACTCTGGCATTGTTTGGTCTCTTTTGTGTCATAGTGTGGTCCATATTGTATACATGTCATCATACCTTAAAAAATGGTAGTATTTTTCCTTAATATCATCCTTGAAGGAACCCCAAGTAGGTGCAACTGCAAATAATTTGGATCCCTCTATTTCCTTTTGCTCACAGAAAGTCTCCCACGAATATTTGACATGGGGTATGACCTTAAGGAGTGCAAATGTAATTTTTTCTCTATCAAAAAAGTTGTGGATAAAGAAATACCCTTATAGAAGGTTTAACCATTTATCTATGACATCCACATCTATTTGACCTTAAAATATAAAAATATAAAAATTAATTTGTACCTTGAAGGGGGTGGCGCCTCCACTTGAGGTGGATGTGTCACTTGTTGGCAATCGGCGAAGGATTTGTGCAAAGTTATCAATCATCTCATTCCTCTATCACTCAAGGGATTCCTCAAGAAACATTTTGAAAGGATCTCATGTCATTTTGTATTTGTTTTCGCCCACCATGGATGGTTTATTAGGCATGTGAGAGTAGTTTTCCTCAAGAGAAATAAGCTCGAGACCCAACTCTTTATACCTTGACTGCGTCAGGGACATGCATTAAACAAATGACAAGGAGCAAACCACTCTGATACCACTGATCCAGATTTATGAGAGGAACGAAATGAAACCACATATTTAATAATATTAGCACAGAGACACAGTGAACAATAATAGAGATATAGTAAAACTTGACTTCTATTAAATAAGAAATATGCTGAAAATTGTAAAATGTAGACTCAAACAAGCTTGCTAAAATGGTGGCATATTATCTCTGAGAAGAGATGTGATGGTTATTCTCATTCGCAAGAATATGAGTACAATGAGGATATGAATGTTGTTGGCACAGGGGCATACCCAGGGTTCAACACTACAACAGTACACCAACAAAACCTTAACTATTGGCCCTTTCGACAACACTTGTGAAGCAGATGAAGTCTCACTTGAGGTAGAGGTAGGGGTGGTTGCAAGACTCATGTGTCTGCAACCTTAGCTGGGACATAGATCTGTGATTATAATACTGAGTAGATCACTTAGCACTGTTAGTTCATCTTTAGCTAACCAATATCTACTCCGCAAATAAAACAGAGCATCACAACATTCACCCTGATCTAATGTATATAAGCACTTAGAAAAGGAATTATATCAGATCTAGAAGATTCAAGCACTAATAAAGTTCATATATGTCAGATCTAGCATCCAGATTCATCATAAAAACAAAGAATAAACTGATCTATCTATCTATCTTTATCCAATACTTAGCAAATAACACATAAATACATCATAACATCACACAGAGAAGAATAACACAATATTTACGTGGTTCACCCCCACCCCGAGGCTACGTCCACCAACTCTTCTTCTTTATTAGATTCTTCAACAAGTTACATGCATAGAGCATCAAACCCTTACTACGCATAGGACAAAATATCTATGCAGCTCGCTAGATCCTTCTTCCTTCTGTTACATCACAAATCCCTTCGCATTCTTGTTACAACCACTTGCACCTAGCTCTGCAAGTCTCTCACAGTATGCATAAAGAATTTACAAACCCTAATTTCATTTATCACTTAGCTTATCAACCTTACATCACATAGATGTCACTCCCTACATTTCCTAGACATCTATTTATACTTTACAAAATAGGCCTAAACATGGGTAAACCCATGGGTCGACATCCCATACCCATTACATATTCCCAAATCCCAAAAAGGACCCAAAAAGGGGCCGAGATCTCGCGATCTCTTCTTGGTCTTGCGCTCCATCTTCGTCAGGCTGTCAAAGTCCCAAAATAGGTCAACCTGACCAAGGATCTCCCAAAACTTGGTCAAGGGCCAACAGGCCCCCAACACTCACCTGTGACTCGTCCCGAGGCACTCTGGTCTGACTAGTTCTACTTTGAATGCCTCGAGCTTGGCTCAAGCTTCTTTGACTTGTTGTTGTGCTATGGCCACCTATTCTGTGAATGCTTGGATGACTACATCATTGATTGGTCCCTCTAGTCACTATTCATATGTAGTAACAACCTGCTCTAGTCTGATCCTTGGCCTTCTACCTCTGTAAATAATTGGTAGACCTTATCTTGCATAGGTTGGAGTTTCTGAGTTACCTCCATAACTTTGTTTTGGATAGTGTGGATCTGCTGGTAGGTGGTCCAGTGCTCTTGGGATCTCTTCATTCTTTCCATAGTTGACAGGCGCTTCAACTGCGCCTGTATCATTTCAGCTTGATACTTAACCTCTTGGAGCTGTGACTCTAGTGCCTTCAATTCGGGGTTCTCTGTGAGTTGTTCATATGTCTGGGCACTGCGATCAGGGAGTTTCTTACATTCCAGGGTAAAATCCTTTAGCCTTTCAGTTGTGCTCTAGGTGGTTGCTTCTCTTTGGTCTCTTACATCTTGCGGGGTCTCGGGTATTGCGCGTAGTTCCAAGTCTGTGATGCGTTGTTGTAGCTGTTGGAACACTTCTTCAATTTGTGCTACTTGCTATGGGATGCGATGTTCAGCCTTTACTTCTACAGCTGTCACAGAGAGAAGTTCTTTCTTAACCTTTTCCTTTACTTCGAGTTGCTCCACGAGCAACTGTTCCTTTTCTTGCTGTAGCTGGGATTTTTCTTCATCAAACTTCACTTCGAGATTAAGATTTTCCCATTCTACAGCACTGTGTTTCTCCTCTAGGACTCCCTATACTTGTGCCAAATCCTAGGTGGCTTGCTCTGTTTCTTCTTGCGCTCATCGAAGACGAGCTTCGATTGTATCAGCTAGGCAGTGGAGTTGAGCTGGCTCATCTCCCAATTCTGGTTCCCCTGACACAGTGGAGACTGTGTGGCTGGACTATAGGGTTTTTTGTACCCCTCAGAGTTTAGTCTCGATTCGATCATACATATCCTCTTTTTTTTCTTCTCGTTTCTCTATTATTTCGATCGAAGCATTGTTCAGGACTGCTACGAGGAAGTCGAAGTCATCATAGGTGAGGATGGTCTGCATCTTGGTCATGGTGGCCTTTGATTTCTTCTGGGAGGAATGCTTTGGAGGTGAACCATTCCTCTTCTTCAGGGGATCAGCCTCGTCACCCTGCTGTTGTTTGACCTCTTTGTCATTCAAATCTTCACCATCACCTCCTTGCTATGGTGATACGGAAGAAGTCTTGAAAGATGCACTGTCTAAATCATGCACCTCTTTAGTCTTATTTGTCCTGCTAGGTTCGGGTGTATCCTGCGCAGTTTCTGGGTTGTCGATGTTGGATATATCTGTAGGGTCTACTAGAATGAGGAGGTCCGTCGACCAATCCTTGGTGATATCCTCAAATTCCTCCTCTATTATCTTATAGTAGGATTGGATTTGTTGATTGTGTTCATCAACACGCACTGTGATGCAAATAAAATGTCGGTTTGCGTTGAACTTCATCAAGGGACTGAACCAATGTAGAGTGTTCAGAGTGATGCGAGGCTCAGACTGGATGGTTGTCTTCAACTGGTTGTAACAGGTATGAGAAATAGCATTGGACTGCCATTGTTTATTCATGTTTCTTGAGTACCATGGTGTACTGAACTTCGCGACCAATGGTTTGAAAGGCTCAATGTATGGGAAGGTCGCACCTTCTGGCATCTCCCAGACAATAAAAGCGATCAGGATCAATAGCCAGCTAAAATGAAATTCATACCCTTGATCTTGGGCTTCTTTGTAGTCGATTTCTAATTGGTTCACTAGGTACTTCACCCAGTTCATCTGAAGGCCTTCCGCACACTTCCCTGCGAGGTCGACTACAAAACCAATGACTTGGGTAGGGCAGTTCTTTCAAACTAATTTCCCTGCAATAAACTGACAGGCGAGGCGCACTGCACCACTCTGGATAGAAACTACCTTGTAGCCTCGTGTTCCCCTCTCGACATCGTTGTAAGTGTCTTTGATCCATTGTTCTAGAGCGTGATCCATGGCTTTTCTAGGTTAAAACTCTTGTGGATCAGGTCCTTTCATACTCAACCCCGTGATCTGATTGATCAAAATTGAATCAACTTGTATATGGTGGTTTAACCACAAATAACCTCTATGGTAATAAGACAACAATAACTTGACACATACATTCACCTCCTTGTGTTGTTCGAAGTGAGGAATCTTCATGACGTTCAGTAGGGTGGAATGCATGAGGTTCATGGTCCATGACTGGGGGATTATCTTCGAATTCTTCTCCTTAGTTTGAGTAAAGTATTTATGTGGGGTGAGCATGTTATAGGCTTTGTGATCTCCCAGGTTGAAGTCGCTAAACTTCAACGCTGTAATCATATCTTGGTCTTCTCAAACTGCATGTATTCCCTTCGAGAGGTATGTAATGACCAAAGTGTATTTGAAATCTCGAGGCATGTTGTCTCGATTTATTGCACCTCTCAGAGGTGGTAGATAGGCAGGTAAGATGGTTGGTATCAGTTTAGCATTCGCTATATCATCCCTGTGCTTGGTTCACTTTTCATCAGATGGTTGGGATGGTCTGGGTCTGCAAGTAGTGGAAGGAGAGGCTGGCAGTCATCTCATGGATGATTCTTGTATATCTGTGGACATCGACATGACTCTTTCCATCATGAGGTCGATTAGAACTTCTTCAACAAATTTCTCTGCAACACTCAACTCATCCAACATACAGGCTTGGGGTTAGAAATCTCGGGTTCAGAGGGTAACTTAGACACAACAATGATATAGAGAGAAAGAGTGCGATGATCATAGTGAAAAATCAACTTAGTTTGTGGGCTCAAACTCTCAGTTGAAAAAAGTGTTCTCGATGCATGGCATGAGGAGATAAATAGGTAACTCAAAAACGGGTTGCTTGCAATGGGTATGAATCTTTCATTAACTCTATTTTGTCTATTATGGTGTGGTCCCAATGGTTGGATGGCGAGCTATTTGTCCATAAATTCCTTTTTGTCCATTCGGAGCATTAGTCTAACGGTTATAATCTCCCCAATGGCTATATTGCTTTATCATGGTGAAGTGCCATGTGTCATTGTTCTGATATCCCGACGAAGCTCCAATTTTTCAATTTTTTCCTTCTGCGAGGTTCCCACTGGAATCTTCTGAAACTTGTCGATCTTAGATTTCTAGCCTTCTTTCCAGTGAGTTTCATCTTGGTATTCCTTTTTCCATTTTGATCCTTATCTTATTTTGGCATAGTTACTTCGCATTGTTGATATTCTTTCCTAAGATTCAAGAGTAATATGTCTTCTTTATCTGGAATAATTACTTCAATCTTCAATGGTTCCTCAAGTGTTTTTGCAACTTCGACATCCGGGTTTCTGGTGTTAAACAAATTTGGTATGTTCTTTTGTTCTTCAATCAAGTGTGTGATCCTTCTAGTCATGAATTCTTTTAACTCTTTCTTATGTTGTTCTAAAACTTCTTCTTCTTCTTTCCTCCTAGCCTGATCTCTTTCAATCCAAGGTTTTCCTAGTAGCATGGTAAATGGGGTGTTATTCCTCTGTCAAATCTCTATCGACAGTCATAGGTAGCTTGGTAAGTCTCCCACAGAGGGTTATCAGATTTCCTCTAAATAATCCTATTCCTCCAAATGAGGGAATCATAGCAGACTTTCATAAAAGTTCCCAAGTTCTTTTTGTCATAATATTCACCTGTGTTTCCTCATCCATAACACAATCAATGTCGAAGTCTCCTATTCTTGCTTCAAGGCATTCTTTTTCTTGGAAGATCTCTGATAAGTTGACATGTCAGTGATCATTTAGGTTTTCTATTATCTGTAGCAATACTCTCTCTGATTCTTCTTGGGATTCTATCATAATCTTAGTTTCTAGATCTACCTTAGGGTTTTCTTGATTCATATTCATTTTTTCAACCTTAGCAATCATTCTAGGGAAATCCAATACTTCATGGTCCATAGCTTTACAACAAAGACAACTAGGTCTTCTCCCAGGGAATTCCTTAGCAATATGTCCGGGTTTTCTGCAACTGTAACAAAGGGTTAATCATCTCTTTCATTTAAATGATCCCCAACCTTTCATGTACTGTGCACTAGGGTCATGGTAGCTAACCTGCAAACATTTCTTTCTAGGATCCTGCATACACTTATTAGTCCAAAAATTCCTTCTATGCATAGGTATAACATATTTTTCTCTATTCTTATCATATCTATTCATATCAAATCTTCTTTCATCTATTAATACTCTAGTTTTCAAGCTAGGACAGAATCTATCAAACATACCTAGATTCATACTTTTGAAACAAAAATTTCCACTATTCTTACTTCTACAAAGCACAAAGCTTTCAGATCTAGAACTTTTTCAATATTCTTACCTTTATCAAAGCACAGAGCTTCCAGATCTTACCCCAAAAAGTCTCACTTTTACCTTTCTCAGAGCACAAATATTTCAAATCTTACCTCTTTTCTTCAGATCAAACATCTTTATTTATCACAGATATATATAACTCAAGTAGAATACTATGCAATAGGGAAACATATCTACACATAGAGATTTCACAATATCAAGTCACATCTTTTCACAAAGCTTCTTCTTCCTCAGTTCCCAGCAATCACAGTTTCAGTCCTCGACAGCGGAACCATTTGTTGGCACAGGGGAAGACCTAGGTTTCAACGCTACAAGAACGCACCAACAAAACCCTAACTACCAGCTCTTTCGGAAACACCTGTGAAGCATATGAAGTCTCACCCGAGGTAGAGGCAGGGGTGGTTGCAGGACTCAGGTGTCTACAGCCTTAGCTGGGACACAGATCTGTGATTATAATACTGAGTAGAGAACTTAACACCATTAGTTCATCTTTATATAACCAATATCTACTCCACAGATAAAACAGAGCATCACAACATTCACCCTGATCTAATGTATATAATCACTTAGAAAAGGAATTAGATCAGAGATAGAAGATTCAAGCACTAAGCAAGTTCACAGATGTCAGATCTAGCATCCAGATTCATCATAAACACAAAGCATAAACTGATCTATCTATCGATCTTTATCCAACACTTAGCAAATAACACATAAATACATCAGAACATCACACAGAGAAGAATAACATGGTATTTACATGGTTCACCCCCACCCTGGGGCTACGTCCACCAAATCTTCTTCTTTATTAGCTTATTCAACAGGTTACATGCACAGAGCCTCAAACCGTTACTCCACATAGGACAAAAGATCTATGCAGCTCACTAGATCCTTATTCCTTGTGTTACAACACAAATCCCTTTGCAGTATTGTTACAACCACTTGCACCTAGCTCTGCAAGTCTCTCACAGTATGCACAAAGCATTTACAAACCCTAATTGTATTTAGCACTTAGCTTATCGGACTTACATCACATATATGGCGCTCCCTACATTGCCTAAACATCTATTTATACTTTACAAAATAGGCCTAAACATGGGTAAACCCATGGGCCAACATCCCATACCCATTACATATTCCCAAATCCCAAATAGGACCCAAAAAGGGGTCGAGATCTCACGATCTTTGCTTCATCTTGTGCTCCGTCTTCAATAGGTTGTCGAAGTCCCAAAATAGGTCAACCTGACCAAGGATCTCTCAAAACTTGGTCAAGGGCCAAAAAATGTCTTTTTACAAAAAACATGAATTCCAAAACCCTAGACATCCAAAAACCTAATAGACATCCAAAAACCTAACCCTAGGAGATGAAGCGCAAAAATTCATGTGGGCCCCGTTGGGGTAAGTTAGTACATCAACTTCTTGAGGTCGTAAATTTTTCACACAATCTTTGTTTAGGGTGCACGATAGCTCACTGGAAAGGTATCAACAAGGAGATTCATTTTTGGGGCTCAATCAAATCCTTGAATTATGAATGAGGTATCTGATCGTGAAAAAATGATGTTTAGGCCCTCAAAATGGCCCCAGAAGTTTGGGACCCGAAAAACTGTTAAAAATACTAAGTTTCCAAAAATATGTTTTGAGCTAGTTGGACAAGGTGGGTGGCCACTAAGATACTCTTGGATCAACTCAGGAAAGGATTCATCGAAATAATATGAGAAATATTAGTCAATTTTGAGTGACGTTAACCCTTCATAATCCCTATTCAATATGAAATTGAAAGTGGACATAAAGCCATACCAAGGTGAGATTATTGCATTAAAATTGAATCATTGTTTGCAACAACTAGAATTTAATTTTATCATTCACCATATAGATGAAGGGAAGATGATTTCATTTGTTATATTGAAGATAGAGGGCCATGCTTTAACCCGATGGGAAAGCCACACAAAAATAATTAGGCTAGAGGGTGATCCACCAGTAACTTGGTGGGAGGAATTCAAAACCATCATCAAGTCTCAATTCTAACATATCAGGTATGTAGAGACCAATGGATCTAGAGGCACTACTTCAATAAGAGGCGGGAGTAGAGTGTACAGGAGTACACCACTAAGTTTAGAAATATGGCCATCATGTTGGGTATCTCTCCACAGAACCCAAATGTACTCCTCAAGTATCTGGGGGGGTTACACATTCATATACAAAAGAAGGTTATGCTCTTCAAGCCAAGGATAGTGGATGAGGCATGTGTGCAGAGACAATACCTAGAAAACATAGGCCAAAACAAGGGGCAACCAAGTGGTTCAAAGCAGAAAGAGAACTAGGAAGCTTCCAAGGAGGGAAAGAAGAAGTGGAAAGGGGAAAAATATAATAATATAACAACCACTACACATCATAGAAAATATCTCAGTACTCATTGAAATCATTGCAACATTTATGGCCACACCAAGGAAAAATACTAGAAACTACATCCAAAGTTGAACTCGAAGAATCGCAAGAAGGACATAAAGAAAAAGAACCATATAGCCATAAATTCAATAAATTGGGTTGAAAGTAGCTCGGATCTGGATGGAAATATTGTTTTCACATCTGTGCAGAAGGAGGTGAAACAAAGTATCCTTCATCACTAGGAAGAGAAGGAGATGACCAAACTCTGTTGGAAGGTTTACAATTGGGAGTAAGCTTATCATTGATGGAAAATAACAACGATGGCAAGAACAGCGAAATCGCGAAGTGACAAAATCACAAGGTGGACGAAATCGCGAAGCAGTGAAATCGTGAAGGTGGACGAAATCGCGAAGCAACGAAATTGCGAAGTGGAAAAATCGCGAGAAGATCTAGGCTGTAGGATCTGGGGTATCTACGAAGGCTCAATAACCATTAGATATGGTGAAGCTACAAGGAAGATAACTCCAAGAGTCATCCAACTCCCTAAAACTGTGAAGGAATCTTGGTCGTCCATCGGGGAAAGTCATGGATCATTGATCCATAAGACATGTGGTGAAAGATCGTCATGTCGCTGACTGGAAATTCAAAGGAATGGGGTTCCCTAACCTCTTGATTTCATGATATGCAAAATCACGAAACAATCTCAGCCATCAGATCGAGTTTTGTTCTGGACCGTTAATCTAAGCTCCATCTTGGAGCTTCGTGTATCGGGACTTGGAGTGACGAGAACCTCCATCATAGGAATCATGAGATACGAACTCATGATAAGATATGGACCGTTAATCTAAGCTCCATCTCGGAGCTTCGCGTATCGGGACTTGGAGTGACGAGAACCTCCATCACAGGAATCGTGAGATGCAAACTCACGATAAGATCTGGATCGTCAAATCACCAAGGGTTCTAGATCGTTGATCTAAGCTCCATCTCGGAGCTTCGCCAATCGCGACTTGGAGAGTCGATATGCTTCATCTCTAGATTCATGAAATGTGAAATCGCGAAAGAAATTTATGCATAAGCACGTGGTCTCAGCCGGTGGTCACACCATCGAAGAGTTGAAGAGAAGAGTACGTGCAAACAAGCTTATTTTCGGTGTTTCAGGGATCGCGACTTGGAGAGTCAAGATGCCTCATCTCCAGATTCATGAAATGAAAAATTGCAAAAGTGCTTTATGCATAAGTGCTTGGTCATAGCCATGGTCATATAAAGGAAGGAGTCAGCGTAGAAAAACTATGTTCCGGAGTTTCAGAAATCATGACATGGAGACTCAAGATGTCTCATCGCATAATATCCAAATTGCAAAAGTGTGAAACGGGTAAATAATGCAAGAACTCATCAGAGTTAATCCAATGATGGAGGTGAACATGAGCACGATCAAAGGGCTAATGTTGATCCTCATAGTGTAACTGCTAGAAACCATTGATGGTTTCTACCAGAGGATGTGAAGAGACTTCGGTGTGATTTCTAGAGGAGTTGAAGAGATACATGGAATTTGCCAGTGGAATGAAGATGATTCATGGAAGAAATTGACAGCTGGATGAGGGTTGGAGCTCGTAACTGAAACAGAAAGGATGAGCTCTACTGTAACAGAGAAGATGAAGAGTCTCAACTATGAGAGAGAAAAAGGCATCTCGGCATAACACCTAGTGATGATAGACACAGGGGTTGAACTGCCAGAGAAGCTAAAGAGTCACGATGATGATCATGCAGAGCACTTGAGATGTGGAGGATATTGGCACGGTATGGGCATGTAGAGGAATGGTGAATATTGCATGCACAAGATGCACAGAAGCGATATATAGATGGTACGAAGAAGAGATGAGATCATTGTTGTTGTTGGGATTGTTGTGGATGTTGTTGAAGGTGATTCATGCATGAAGAAGAATCAGAATGCAGTAGTTGAAAAGAACAGAAGAAGAACTGTGTAGCGAATGGACATGGTGCATAGAGCATAAAAGAAAAAGAACAGAATGGGTAGTGGATGCATGCTGGAAGACAGCGAGGAAGTCTGAGTAGCAAAATCTTGCAGAACAGTGATGAGACTGGTAAGTTGTTATTGAACACTATATCACTGTAATAGGTTTTAGTATTTCATATTCATAATCCAGGGAG
>JZKD02S0992008.1:0-13574 GCA_000966675.3 Picea glauca | reverse complement strand
GAAATAATAGCTTTAACTAGGCAAATTGATAATAGATAGTCACAAGCAATTTTAGCAATGTCTAGCTAGCATAACACATCACTTTTATGGTTAATTTTTTGCTATTATATGGTTTAGGAAATATTTTGCAACAAGAAGTAAGTTAATGATTTAGGCTAATTTAAGGTTAGTAGGAGTTAGTAGGTGTTCAAGAGAAGATGTTCTGAAAATTGTTTGATCAATCAACACTTGTAATGGGTAGACTAGTGCCTTCTAGGGTAATGGAATCAGTGATGGAAACAACAACTCTTAGGGGAAAATAACAATGATAATATTTATCCAAAGGGGATGGAGAGGATAAGAGAGGTGTTGGTAGTCCAAGGCCTAAAAAAGCCAAGTCCTAGAGATAATTGCTAGAAAGTAATAAAAATTAGGCCTTAGCGATTTCTCTTTTCCTTAGACAAATTGAAATGAAATATGCAATAGGCAATGTAGTAGGGTTACTAGAGTGGTACAATGGTAGGGCTCTAGTATCTACTTCTAGATAGGTGCCTTTCAAGAAATCTTAGCAAGTGAAATATTATAGAGAAAACGATAGTAACATATGTCTTTCTCCTAGGATTTCAAGCAAGAAATTTTATAATCTTTGACATGAAACAAGAAAATTCACCATAAGAATTCATTCACAGTAAAGACATGCAGAATTTCTACTTACTTTACCAAGAATAATCAAGCATAAACCCTAGTTGAAGATCCTCCGCATGAAAATTTTCCAAAATACACCAAGATTTGCCTCCCCAAAAGTTGCACACCACTTAATTTTAGCCAATAACCCTTAAAGAGGGCCGAATTTCAGACCACCACTTGTGTGATGAGTGATGATGATAAAAAGAGAGTTTTATCTCTCTATCTATACAATACTTATGAACTTTAATTAAATTTAGGTCATCAAAAGGTTGACATGGCCAAATTACATGAAAAATCCAGTTTTTACACAAATTCAAATAATTAAACCCTAAAATCACTTTCAGAGGTGACGTCATGCCCTTCTAGGGTGACGTTGAGCCTCTTGGGTGGAACGTTGGGCCCCATATTAAAAACGTTAGGCCTTCCAAGGCCCTGGATGATGCCACACATGCCAGTTAGCACACAACTGCCACCATAATGCCAATCCTGACGCTGGGTGACGTCTAGGGCCACAAAGGTGACGTTATGAGCCTCCCAAGGCCAATGTCTAGGTGGAAGAGCAAGATCCCCCTGGGTCTAGGTCTGCCAAAGTGTCTTCGATGAAAATTCCTTTCTTTGTGGTGCCAGTCTCTGATATCTCTCTGCCCCTGGCTGGGGTCACAACATCCATCTGTGGGATTTCAGCCCCATGGAGGTTCGAGCTAATCATCTCCCCATATGTACCTTCCCACCAGGAAAAGTCCTACAACAACAACAAGTATGCCCTCCATGGGCTCATAAGTCATAAGGATCATAGCAATGTCAATCACATCCAATAATCAAATTACCCAAACATGTGCATCAAACCCCCATTTACCCAGAAAAATGCTCAAAGACGTTATGTAGTTTAACAAGTCAGATTTGGAGAGGGTCTCATGATGTCCTATTGGGATAATTATCCTCAAGTTTGGGGTGTTTCCCATATGAGATCCAATCTAGGTCATGCAAGTGTGTGAAATGGTGTAGGGGAAGTGTTTGGGCAGAGGGTGGAGTGATAACAGGGAAATGTAGGTCTTGCCTATGAGTGCCTCTGTAGAGGGCGAGCTACACCTTATCATGGATTCCTTTGTTTCCTATCCCATTCAATGCCTTTTACTCTTAATCTTATTTCTTTTTGGTCTTTTTTATTTTCAAGGGAAAAGCTGGGGGACACTATCCTAGCATGCTGACCAGAGGTGACAATGTTACCCACAAGCATTTCATGGAAATGAGAAGGCTGACTCATGATGAAGCTCTATTTCCCTTGGATATGCCACCAAGAGTCACTAACCTGGATTGGTGACCAGATAGATGGTAGTGTCATACCGCTACATGCCCATGGACCTAATAGGCCGACTCATGATGAGACCTCCCATCCACCAACTAGTACCTCGAGTTTTGTTTTAATCTTACATCTCCCCTTTTCTTACCGAGAATCCTTTTACTTCTTTCTCAAGAATCCCTAGGCAAAGCATCTCAAAGGTTTCATTTTGGATTTTAACTCTTTCCAACTATTTTCACCCTTTGGGCCTTTAGCCCCTTCTTCCCACAAGGCAAGGTACAACCCTTCCTAGTGTGGAAAACCCAATGCCTGAACCAAGGTAGGGGAAGATGAGAGGAATAATGATGAAAAGTGGTAAGTATGGAAGGAATGGACGATTACCTTTCAAAGACCCACCCAGTGGCAACTCATCCTAAAGGGGAACCAACTTACTAGGGCATTTTTTCATCCACCCTAGGTATGAACAAGTTAAAGAGCATAATATCCAAGAAAACGTTATAAAATGAAGGAGAGTTCAATGTGACATATTCAAATGATTCAAAAATCAGAGTGACACATACCATAATACCCAGACTCATTACGTCATAGAGAAAGACCCACTGCTACTTCAAGACCAAATTGGTGGGATGGATGCTGCTACTACTAATAGATGGGATGCACTTGAAGAAAATATGGGCCCTCGAGGGCCAAGCTTAAGTCGTCTGGCTGTCGACACTCCATGTCTAGGACCTGTGGGCCTCGAGACATAATCTCCTTAGTTATCCCTAGGATAGGGGATACCATCTAGCTCCAAATCGAGGACATGTTCTCACCGTAGAGTGCATGAGAACCTCAACATCTCTGGCATGACCTATATATGCTAGATCTCAACAAAATGAATCAGTAATCTTCAAAGTGGTGATATCGTTCCTCGCTCATATATGATATAATGGAATAAGAGTAAGCATGCACATATATACATAATGAAAATGAAACTACAAATATACTACACTAGCATGATATGCAGATGGCATATACAATGAATGGAAATGTCTACCTAACTTACCTGTACTTACTTGTGAAGTCAAGTATTTTCCCTATGATGGGGTTTAAGGAGGTTTCCACTAGCCGGTAATGGACGTCTTCTTCCTTCCAATGTGGATATATAGTAGGCATCATTGACCGACTTCATTCTGATTCTAAAAGGTCCAAGCAAAAACTGCGCATTCCCTTTAATATTAGTAAGCTCTCCCTTTTTTGTAACCCACATCCATATCGTATCTCTCTCTTGATACTCATTTTCTTTAAACTTGGATGTTTCTTGTATAGCTCTAGTATATTGTTTTGAGGGAGGAGGATGTGATTCAGCTGTGAATACTTCTTGTTGGGTTGGTCTGATCAATATATTATCATACCCTTTCTTTAATAACTTGATAGTTCCAACTTCTTTGTCCTTGTATTTTTCTGGAAGTTCTTGATATTCTTTCTTTTTTGGCCATTGTATTTTATCGAAATATTCCTCTGAAGCAAAAAGCAAATCCTCTGGAGAAAATACAAGAAGGTTTTCCTTGATTGGCTTATGTGTCTCACTAGTTTCAACATCATTGTCAATTTATTGCACATGGACCTTGGCCATTGGCATATTTGGGAGGTGCTCTATTGTCTCATCCTTCATAGGCACATTGATGTAAGTTGGATCCATTTCTAATGTACCTCCCAACATTGCAACAAAATTCCTGGACAAAATCATCCCCCACACATCAGGGACATCCATGACCACAATATCCATGTGGATCACTCTCTCGGGATATTTACCAAAGGCATACTTCAACATTTTCAACTACCCCATGAGTGGGTATGGCCCTAGATTCAAAACCACACACATTCCTATAAGGTCGTGTGACCTTTAGGCCTAGTTTCTCCATGACCTTAAAAGACATCATGTTAGCACCTGCTCTTGAATCAAGCATCCAATTGTTAAGACATTTGTTATTAACTAATAATGTCATGAAGAAAGGTGGGTGTCCATCATAATGAATCCTAAAGTGGTTTGCTTGTAACATGATAGGAGGGTCTGTTGGCTCATCTGATACTTTGAAATTTTTTTCAAACCTTTCTTTTACAGATGGAACCTTGATGACTTTCCTTAGTGGAATGGTTACGTTCATTTTGGCCAATGCACCTTCAAAGTCAAAATTCAAATCAACCTTGTCGGTTTTGGGAGGATTTATAGGAAGAAGTATGTTCATAGGTGGAGGTCTTGGTTGTGAAGTTATATGTATAGTAGAGAGAGGTTGGTTCATTCGTTTTTTCCTAGTATACACTTGGAATTATTGTTTCTTCAACTTTTCTCTCGACTCTTGATCAAGGTTATTTATCACCCCCATTCTAGCCTTCCTGGCTACTTCCTTTATGCCTTCTTGATGTTCTTCAAGTGTGACATTAAGGCAACATTGTGGGCCCTCAATGGTATGATTAATAATATTCACTTGGTTATGTTCACCATTGTTCAGAGGACATTCATGCTCCCAATGTGAGTCTCTACATTGCATGCACCAAGGGTTTTCATCTACCATGTTTTCAGGGGCTACAGTATTAGGGACTTCTTGATCATTCTTTGGTTTGAAAACTTGAGTTCCCCTTTGGAATTGTCCTTTGTAAGGAGAACTAGGAGCCTGTTGTTGAGCTCTCTCTAAGTTGACAATCCTATTCATCATTAATTATTGGGTTTTTACCATGCCATCTACAGTTAACTGTAGATTTGCCAAGCTAGTGCCAATATCTGAGGTAGACTCAACATTATGGACTATTTTAGATTTAGCATCCATTTTTACTCTTGGAGTACAGAAAGGTTCAACTCTGGATGAGGATATATTGTCTTCAATTTTTGTAGCCACCTCTTGAGATTCTTGGATTATTTTAGGGGCTTTGTCTCTGAGGAGAAAACCCATTTTCCCTGTAAAGGCCTTAGTGTAAAGAAAGATAAGGAAATTGTCCGAAGGGTGAATAGCTCACCGAGATCTTTTGCACCAAGCTTTCAAATTTACCATGAATTTCCATAACAATTTTATTCTCTTGTTTTGTGATGTTATTTAGCCTTATTAGTAGCATGTTGGGGTCTTATTTGAAACTCCATCATTTGAAGAAAACTTCCTCCAACTTATCCATGGTTGTAATACTAGCATCAATGAGACTATTGTACCATCGTCTAGTGCCATCATAGAGGGTAGCAGAGAACAATTTCATAGCTAAATCTTCAACATCATCACTGATAGGATGAAGCTGAAAGAATGCCCATAAGTTGCTCATATGATCCTCAACACTGACTACATCATTACTAGTGAATTTAGGTAACCATTTCTCAAACCTAGAGGGCATTTGCCTAGGGTATCCTGGTATGTTTGTCATGTCTAATGGTTTGAAAATCTTGGATGACCATTGTTTCTGCTTATTAGATTGGTTTGGATTAACAATATGAGTCTGAGTGTTAGACATTGTGTTTAAAGGAAGATTGCCTCCAAATAATGATTTCACTATAGGAGAGTTTCAGGGAGGTTTTCTTATAAAGGAATTGGGAGGATTGGTATACCTCCGTGAGCTTTGTGGAGTCGCCAGACAATTTTCTTGAAACTATCAAAGGGATGATGGGATCACCCTCAATGGAGTCACCAGGTAAGCTTTGTAAGATAAAGGATTTTGAGAAAAAATATTATAGAAAAAGTGTTGTCTTGAGGACTATTGACTCAATGTTCCCCGACAACAATGCCAAAATGTTATCACACAATTTGTACTTTCCCAAATCCCAAGGCAAGTGGATACAAAATTGGCATAACGTGGAATGACCTATCACTGTCACCTTAATAGGAAATCCATTTCTATTTAGGAGTATGTTGTAGTACCCCACGAGAGACGTCCCCAGTGACCTGAGGGTTTGAGAAGCTAAGGAAAATGATACAAGAAAATCCCTTCCCTCTCACAGGTCACTCAAGTTAAAAGGGTTCTTTAAGTCTTATTGAAGATGAAGTAAAAGAATATTATTGTGTACCTGCCCAAAACAAGACAACAAAGCAAAAATGGACGCTTTCCAAGTACCAAAATGATATTAGTGCTTCATAAGACAATGAAATCTTAATAAATGTACTAGATGATAATAGAATTACAGAAGTATAGCAGTTTATAACAACAATAATATATTTTCAACAACCACAATAATTATGCTTCAAAATGCTTGATAAAAGACTTGAAATAATAGCTTTAACTAGGCAAATTGATAATAGATAGTCCCAAGTAGTTTTAGCAATGTCTAGCTAGCATAACACATCACTTTTATGGTTAATTTTCTGTTGTTATATGGCTGTGGAAATATTTTGCAACAACAACAAGTAGGTTAATTATTTATGCTAATCTATGGTTAGTAAGAGTTAGTAGGTGTTCAAGAGAAGATGTTCTGAAAATTGTTTGATCAATCAACACTTGCAATGGGTAGACTAGTGCCTTCTAGGGTAATGGAGTAAATGATGGTAGCAACAAATCTTAGGGGAAAATAGAAATGATAATATTTATCCAAATGGGATGGAGAGGATGAGAGAGGTGTTGGTAGCCCAAGGCATAAAAAATCCAAGTCCTAGAGATAATTGCTAGAAAGTAATAAAAATTAGGTGCTAGTGATTTCTCTTTTCCTTAGACAAATTGAAATGAAATATGCAATAGGAAATGGAGTAGGGTTAATAGAGCGCTACAATGGTAGGGATATAGTATCTACTTCTATATAGGTGCCTTTCAAGAAATCTTAGCAAGTGAAAGATTATAGAGAAACATATAGTAACATATGTCTTTCTCCAAGGGTTTCAAGTAAGCAATTTCATAATCTTTGACATGAAACAAATAAATTCACTATAGGAATTCATTCACAATAAATAAATGCAAATTTTCTACTTACTTCACTAAGAATAATCAAGTATAAACCCTAGTTGAAGATCCTCCACATGAAAATTTGCCAAAATACACCAAGATTTTCCTCCCCAAAAGTTGTGCACCACTTAAGTTCAGCCAATAACCCTTAAGAGGGCCGAATTTCAGACCATCACTTGTGTCATGAGTGATGATGATAAAATGAGAGTTTTATTTCTCTATTTATACAATAATTATGAACTTTAATTAAATTTAGGTCATTAAAAGGCTGACATGGCCAAATTACATGAAAAATCCAGTTTTTACACAAATTTAAATAACTAAACCCTAAAATCACTTTTAGAGGTGACGTCATGCCCTTCTAGGGTGACGTTGAGCCTCTTGGGTGGAACGTTGGGTCCCATATTCAAAATGTTAGGCCTTCCAAGGCCCTGGATGATACCACACATGCCAATTCAACACACAACTGCCTCCATAATGCCAATCCTGACACTGGGTGATGTATAGGGCCACAAAGGTGACGTCATGAGCCTCCCAAGGTCAATGTCTAGTTGGAAGAGCAATATTACCCTGGGTCTAGGTCTGCCAAAGTGTCTCCAGTGAAAATTCCTTCTTTCTTGATGGTGCAAGTCTCTATCATCTCTATGCCCTTGCATGGGGTCACAAGATCCATTTATGGGCTTTCAGCCCCATGGAGGTCCGAGCTAATGATCTCCCCATATGTACCTGTCCACCAGGAAAAGTCCTGCCAAAAATAATTACGCCCTCCATGGGATCATAAGTCATAGGGATCATAGCAATGTCAATCACATTCAATAATCAAATTACCCAAACATGTGCATCAAACCCCCATTTACCCAGACAAATGATCAAAGACGCTATGCATTTTAACAAGTCATGTTTGGAGAGGGTCTTAGGATGTCCTATTGGGATAATTCTCCTCAAGTTTGGGGTGTTTCCCAGGTGATATCCAATCTAGGTCATGCAAGTTTGTGAAATGGTGTAGGGGAAGTGTTTGGGCAGAGGGTGCAGTGATAATAGGGAAATGTAGGTCTTGCCTGTGGGTGCATCTATAGAGGGCGAGTTGCACCTTATCATGGATGCCTTTGTTTTCCAGCCCATTCAATGCCTTTTATTCTTAGTCTTATTTCTTTTTGGTATTTTTTATTTTCAAGGGAAAAGCTGGTGGAGACTGTCATGGCGTGGTGACCAGAGGTGACAGTGTTACTCACAAGCATTTCACGAAAATGAGAAGGCTGGCTCGTGATGATACCCCCTTTCCCTTGTCTATGCCACCAAGATTCACTACCCTGGTTTGGTGACCAGATAGATGGTAGTGTCATACCGCTACATTCCCATGGTCCCAATAGGCCGAATCATGATGAGACCTTCCATCCACCAACTAGTACCTTGAGTTTTTTTTTAATATTATGGGTCCCCTTTTCTTACTGAGAAGCCTTT
Source organism: Picea glauca (assembly GCA_000966675.3). Lineage (NCBI taxonomy): Eukaryota > Viridiplantae > Streptophyta > Pinopsida > Pinales > Pinaceae > Picea > Picea glauca. The sequence goes on along the minus strand of JZKD02S0992008.1, from coordinate 5,257 downwards.
TATTTCTTTCTTAGGAATCCCTGGGTGAAACATCTAAAAGGTTTCATTTTGTCTTTTAACTCTTGCCAACTATTTTACCCTTTGGGCCTTTAGCCCCTTCTTCCCACAAGGCAAAGTACAACCCTTCCTAGTGTTGCAAACCCAATTCCCGAACCAAGGTAGGGGAAGATGAGAGGAATAATGATGAAAAGTGGTAAGTATGGAAGGAATGGACGATGACCTTTCATAGACCCACCCAATGGAAAATCATCCTAAAGGGGAACTGACTTACTAGGGAATTCTGTCATCCACCCTAGGTATGAACAAGTTACAGAGCATAATTTCCAAGAAAACGCTATGAAATGAAGGAGAGTTCAGTGTGACATATTCAAATGCTTCAAAAATCAAAGTGACACATACCATGATACCCAAACTAATTACCTCATAGAGCAAGACCCACTACTACTTCAGAACCAGGATGGTGGGATGGATGCTATTGCTGCTAATAGATGGGCTTCACTTGAAGAAAATATGGGCGCTCCAGGTACAAGCTTAAGTTGTCTGGCTCTTGGCACTCCATGTCTAGGAACTGTGGGCCTTGAGACATAATTTCGTTAGTTATCCCTAGGATAGAGTATAACATAGAATTAAAACAATCATAACTGGAGCTATGAGTAACGAAATTAGGCCTAGGAGGGATTGATGGAAACCTAGAGGAAAGAAGAATAGGATGGGATAACAAGTGTTTGCCGATGCTGAGCAGAAAAGGTCCAAAAATGAAAAACACAAAAGGAAACTGAATTTGGATGAAGAACCCACTATGAAGAATTCAAACAATTATATCTTAAGCTACAGGCCACAAAATCAAGCTAGCAATAGATTGATGGAAAGTTGAGACAAAGGACAATAATCTAGAATGATTTCGTTCAACAGACCAGAGCCATAAATTCCCAGAATGACCCAAGAAATTCAGAAAACGACCCAACAGGAAGAATGAATAATAAATCTAGATAGATATAATTTGTAAACTTTCATATGACGAATGTAACCACCCAGGAGTCTCTTCATCTCCCATTTATAACTCCCACATCTAGATTTTCAAAATGCAAAATAAATTTGACATGTAAAAAAAACAAAATTAGGGGAAAATGAAATGAATGGCCATGAGAGATGAAGAGTCTCTCTTATTTTTATAAAAGAGATTTAGTTGAATGGAAGAGGATTTTTCCCCTTTGTAACAAAATATGGTACTATTACTTCTGAGTAATAAAGAACATGAGACATTTCAGAAATTTGTGATTCTGATGGGTGTATATGAGACTATTCTTTATGCATTTATCTTCTTCTTGAGTAGATAGGATTCTGTTGTATGTATTTTTTCTGCTCTTTGTTATGTCTACTTATGCTATCACTTGTTTCCTTGTGGATACAAAAATGATGTTATAGATGTATTGTGCAACTATTTGCCTGTATATATGTAGCATTGTTGTTTTCATTTACCATTTGAATACATGAACTATTTCTAGTTCCAATGACATTATCTTTTGTTGTACTCATCATTTTGGTTATGCTCCCAGGATAGGTTAGTATTGGTTAGGATTATATTAGTTTTTTTGCAGTTAGTTTAGCCTTAGGATTATTTAGAACTCTTTGGGAGGTAGTTCGCTGTCTTTTCCCTTTTTCTTCTTTTAATTTTCAGTAGAAGCGAGGCCCATATACTTGCAGGAAACACTACGCAAAATGAGAGTAGGTTTGATTGGGACCTGCCGTGGGGCATTCTCCCTCATCTGCTTGACAAGTCATTCAGACCTCTCAACAAAATGCAAGCCTCATTGGTGTTCCAATTATACTGTTGAAATAAGCAAACTAAGTAACTTCCTCAAGCTATGTTCAAACTTCATTGAGGACTTATTGTGGTGCCCTTTAAATGTGAAGGATTTCAGATATTTGGCCACATCCCATAGGATCTACGTCTCATTGTGTGAAGGCGTACTGGACAAACTGATCATGTTTAGTTTTGTGAAGTGACTGCATTTTATTTTGTGATGCTGTGGGTTGTGTGAAGAAACTACATTTAATGTTTCATTTCTATGGAAACTTGTTGAGCTTATCCTTTGTCTTTCCTATGGTGGCTTAGAATGGGCTACAATTATGTTTTTTGTGGCGATAAATTTGCTTTCTTTGTAGCGGTCTGATGCATCAATGCTCCCATATCATTGTCGCCATTTTATTGCGGGATCCATCAGTGTTGATTTGAATTTTTGGCTTTTGGCTGATCCATCAAAAGTATCCCTATGGTTGGATTTTATTCCACATTAATACTAACTCCCACTTTTTATTCACATTGGCTGTACTTTTGAGTCCAATTGACCAAATTTGTACTCACTTGTTGGATATTTATAAAATTATCTTATCTTCTCTAATTACCCACTCACAATACAAAATATTTGCTCCTTATTACTTGCATGTTTTGATATGACCTGTATTGCAGACTTCAGGGACAATTGTGATGATTTGTGATAAGATCAATTTGATTCTCAATGTTGAAGGACCTTTAATGGCTGTCTAATTCACGAGGTTCTGCATATTGTTCAATGGATGTCTAATTCACAAGGTTCTGCATATTGTGGTGGCACCTTCTCAATTTGGAAGTTTCAAAACAAGAGATATTTTACCTCAAAGTTTTGCTTAATTAAAATATTTTGAACGATATTTTAAAATATGCCTCCATATAACATTAGGCCATATTTTTTTCCTTTTGTAAAAGGCGGTTTATCATTGTTACAGGGCCAAGTACTGTTTTTGGATAATAAACCATTACAACGTATTTTAAATTTTGCAATCTTTGGAGAGGGTAAATATCATGGTAGAACTGCCGATACTCAAAATTATTGTCATTCATGCAATACAAAGGTGTTTTTTGTTGATCACATGGGCGAAGGTTGGTTTGGTTGGGATGGCAGGTTTCGTGTTATGGTATTTTGTGATTGTGTTGAATGAGTAACCCATTTTAGTTTTTTAGAGTTCATAGACATAAATTGCTAAGGTGGTATATTGTTCTATATTGTATTGAAAACATGATATTTAGGTTGAGTGGGATTCATATAAATTAAATGGACAACTATTAGCATTATATTGTGGAACTTAGTAATTGGTGAGGAAACTAGAGTGTAAGACAATGCTAACGTGTCAAGAAGAGCCCAAAAGGAGTTTCATTGGAGAAACAATGATGCATTAATTATAACAATTGTGGTAATGGATGACAACGTTAGGTTTTGGGCCTTGTGTATGAGGCACATGAGCATGGTTTGGATGTAGGGTACAAGTGTTTTTTCTTGTCTTTGCAAGTCTATCGTCTCAATGTGATGGAAGACTTCTTAGGGTTTTTGATCTCTCAGTGGGGGTGTTTTTTAATATGTTGGATTTTGTGACCATTAAGGGGTGATATTAGAATGTACTGGTCACATTTGTTTTGTGGATTTTACTTGTTATGTAAAATAAGTAAATGATGACCATGTGTGTGATATGGAATAAGAAAATAAGGAAGGCCAAAATTCACATAGTGGATTCTAATGTGCCCTATAGAGAGAATTTGATTCATATGACATATACAAGTACTTTTTTATACACTTGTTATTAATTGTTTGTAGTGAGAATATGCCACTCCAACAATAGGCATCTAGACAACAAATTATGGTAGAAATTAAACATACAATCCTGGTGTCAAATAGGATAAAAAAACTAAGAATGCGATAAAATGAAAGCCTTTAACTTGCTTCAATTTTTAATGGAGTAATAAAAATATTCCTAAGCATTGTAAACAAGAAATGAAAAATGCCAGAAAGCTTGTTTAAAAGAGAATGACAAGGTCTACGAAGTACACAAAACATGGGCTAGACTTGGAAAATGAGAAAAAATAGTGAAAATGCCATGGAGCAATTTTTAGAAAAGGAAAGAAAATTTCCAAATAAAATATATTGTCTTTGTTGTTGTTGTTTTTTCTCCTCCTCATGAAATGTGTGTGTTGTTTAAGTTTTTTGTGTTTTATAAATGTTTCTTTAAGGCTTAGTGGAGTTAAGGAAACTTGGGAAATCCTTCATTTTTTGAAAATCTCGACTTAAAAATATTAAAAGTAGTAATATAATAGAAACTATTACGAAATGGCCTTAGCGATGTCCAAAACATTTAGAAATCGTTCTTTTGTAAGCTTCTTGGAAATGGTTTTTAGTGGGCAAAGGTGCTTCACAAACAAGGAATACATTTTATACTAATTGAAAATTTTGCCTCCGCTTCATTTGTAAAGGAACTAAAAATAATATGAGAAATTTTATATGGAAATGGGGAAAAAATTAGGGAAAAATGATGTCTCATTTGGTCTCTTGGGACAAATTTTAGATTCCTCAATTTAAAGGAGGTCTTGACATCAAGAGTTTGATGGACGTAGGAAAATCTTTGGGAGTTTTGTTAATTTTGGAACATAATAAAAGCTCTTGATGATTGGTGGAATTGAGTAATCAACTATAGGTATCTAGATAGGGAAAACCCTTATGATGTTAATAATTTTAATCTCTCCAAAGGGATCACCTCTATGGACACCATTAAAATTTCATTCCATCTAGTTTTGGAACACTTGTGTTGGAGTCCACCAAGAGGGGTAAATTCTTAGAAGCCATTCTCTCAAAATCATTCTACAATTAGGACCTAATATATTGAATTGGTTCCAAGGAAAATGAATTGTAACTCTTGAGGCTCGGTAAGTGGAAAGACTCAAACCCTTGTCTTTGGAAAGTATGCAAATACCAATTTTCATACAAGGTCATATATATTTTGAGTGCAAACTACTTGGATACAACAAATTATATCGTATTGGAGTGAGAAAAACCCAAATACCTAAAGGGTTGTTTGGAAAAGACAAATAACTCAAGATTGAAAATCACATCTACATGGGTAGGAGAAGGCATTTATTACATATAATACCACACTTTAATCTACAATTTTATGGGTTGGTGGCTTTTAGAATAATTTGTGCAATGGTGGATCTCAATGAAATGGCGGGTTAAATGAACTATAGCCCTTAAACTATGCACATACCATTTTTTATTTTTGTTTTTATTTTCTATCTATTTTCTTGCATATATAAGAATTTGACAGAATATTTGATGACATGATTTGAACTTTTAAGGCCTCCCTATGTGTTATTGGTTTGAGAGATTTAATTCCATGAAATAGGATTTCTCTAAAACCCTAATGTGGATGACTTTATATCATGTTACCATTC
>JZKD02S0991930.1:170150-191219 GCA_000966675.3 Picea glauca | reverse complement strand
TATTGTTGAGTTACTACAACAAATTTTGCATCACAATATATTGATCATGAGTGTTATTTTTAAAGGGTGTATTTTTTTTCAAATTCAAATTAGCACACATTTGTCAACATAACTTTCAACCCTATCATGAATGTTAGCAATGATAAGTACATTTTGAAAGATCGTTGGAACGTTTTTAGCATCAGTGTGTAAGAAATGAAGGTAAGGAATAGGAAGACATCAAAATGTTGCACAAAATGGCAGTCACCTATCCCTTCTTGTTCTATGGATACCCATAGTTTATGATAGCCTATGAGAAGGTTTCAACCAATAGACTTTCAGAGACCAATAGACCTAGTTTCCAAAACGTCTCAATTGCGACATATATCTTCACAAATGTGGCAAGAATGACGTCTATGTCACAAACATGGCAAGAGACATGTTCCGATGGAAAACGTGGCAAGACAGACGTTCCGGTGGAAAACATGGCAAGAGAGACGTTAACGTGGAAAGAGAGACATCAAAGCAGAAAGAGAGATGTCAAAGTGGCAAGATCGACGTTATCGGGCAATATGAATTTTTTTTTTTTATAAATTTCCTCTATTTTGCGACAATATGGACAATTTTTTCCATAACGCCGCAAATAAAACATCAAAATTTTTACAATATGTTCTAGTGAGCCAACTTTCTACATCGCTTTATCCCAGACTACACCACTCGCACAAATGGTTTCCTCCACCTAATCTGTCATGATATTCCATTATGATGGGATGAACATTCTCAAGAAAAATTTGATGATTTAAAAGCTACCCTATCCAATGCACCTTTGATTAGTCTTCCAGACTATGATCGTGATTACATCCTCTAATTTTCATCCTCATCCGTGTTAGTAGCAGGAGTCCTCATCCAATTAGGGGACGATGAGCGTGAACATGTCATTTCCTACATTAGTAAAAATCTTTCAGGACCACCCTTGAAGTATAATCATGATGAGAAAATTTAGCTACTAGTTGTCCTCGCAATCCAAAAGCTACACCATTATATTCTTCTTCGAACTACCAAGGTCATTGTAGATTCCATCCCCATACAATACTTTCTTATTCGATGACAAATCAATGGAAATTTTTCCCAATGGAACGTTATCCTCCAAGAATATGACCTAGAGTTATAAAATCCCAAAAGTAAGAAAGCACTTGTCCTCGCCAAACTCATTACGGATTTTCCCTCTGATGCCATAGCTTCCCCCATCAATACAGATTTTCCCAACGAACACCTATTCTTCATCCCCTCCGATGACCCCTAGTATGACGACCTCCTTGTCTACCTATAGACACATAATTTTGGGTCTCATCTCTCTCAAGATGATTTTCGATGCATTCACCATCATTCCCCTCGATATCTCCTCATCGAAGATGTCCTTTATTGATGTGGGGTTGACACCATCCTTCACCAATGTTTGACAATCGACAAAGTTGATAGAGTATTGAACGATTTCCACAACGACGCTTGCGTTGGCCACCTCTCAGGTATTTCCACCACCCAAAAAATCATTCAAGAAGGGTACTTCTGGCCCACATTGTTTCATGACTGCATCCACGTTGTCAAACGATGTGACAAATTCCATCTCTATGCAAACAAAGCACGAGCACCACCAACTCTTCTACATCCATTCATCATTGTCGACCCCTTCTGTAAATGGGGCATCAATTTTATGAATTTCCATCCTCCGTCTAGTAATGGAAACAAGTACATTGTCATGAAATTTAATTACTTTACCAAATGGCTCGAAGTCATGCCCACTTTCAACAATACCACTGACAAAACAACGCATTTTTTCTTCAACCATGTCATTACTTGATTCAGAGTCACACTACAATTAGTGTCTGATCATGGTAAAAACTTTGAGATCGATATCTTCATGGAACTCTCATCAAAGTTAGAATTCTCCTATGAGTTTTCCTCCCCATACTACCCTCAGTCCAACGGAAAGGCCAAGGCTATTAACAAAATCCTCAAAACCATGCTACAACATACCATCAACAAACATAAGACCAACTGGCATCATATGTTGTTTTCCGCATTATGGGATTATCACACAACAATCAAAACTGCCATCGATTTTACACCTTTCCACCTCATCCATGGGATCGAAGCCACCCTCCCTATAGAGTTTGAAATCCCCATGTTACGCACTGCCATCGAGCTATTACTTGACAATGCTCCAATGGAGTATTGATTACTGACCTTAGAGTTGCTAGATGAAGATCGTCGATCTTCATTACAAAATAATGAGTCAGCTAAAAGATGGTCCAAAGCCACCTTCGACCTCCATGTCAACCTTCACTCCTTCAATGAAGGGGATCTCGTCTTAGCCTATGATATCTCCCACAATACCCTTGACCATGGGAAATTCAAGTCATTATGGCATGGACCCTACATCATCCAACATTGATTCACTAAGGGGGCATACTTCCTGACCTCTCCAGAAGGCTACCCTCTCAAGGGACCTATCAACAGGTTGTACCTAAAGAAGTTTTATGCCTAAGCATATCCGTTCTACCTTAGGTTTTTCTTTGTACACATTTGTAGAGATTTTAGTCTTGTCTTTCACCACCATTCCATATGTCTAATTTATCATCCATGTAATTGAAAAATTCATCATCTATTAGCCTACCACATTGGTTATAGTGACAGTGTCAGCCACTGGACCCAAAATATCACTTTGGTCACTTGGGCCCTATGTACCCCCTCACATGTGTTGCTCCACTCCAGTGACATATGTTTGGGATCAACCACCAACAACCAAGCTGAGTACACAATTATCATTGGTCTCCTCGTTGAGGCCAGTAACCTCCACATTCGTCACCTTATCATTTTCTGAGATTCCCAACTTGTCTTCCTATAGCTCAACAATGTATATCATTTTCACGATCCTTGCCACTTTTTCAAATACTTGCAAGTTAGAATTTTATATCGCAACTTTGATTCAATCACATTTACACATATTCCAAGACAATTTATTCAAATAGAAGATAATATGGCTAACATAGTATTATATTGGCATTTATCACATCAAAACATCATCAAATATACATAAACATCATACATTTGTCACAACATATAGAATAGACATCATAAATCATAAAACAAATTAACACATGGAGACAAACATGTTCCAAAAATAATATTCCCATATATATATATATATATATATCATCATCATCAATAATGTAACAAGTGTTTACAAAAATACAAAGTACATTGCCCATAGGCACATGAGTCCCCTCCCCCCTATCGGTACAAAATGGGTACCCCCTACCCTATACAAAATGGGTATCAACTGCCCTGTAGAAAATGGGATCTCGAACCTTGAAATACATAACACAACACTCATGGTGCCCCCAGAGCCTTTGTTTTCCGATCCATTCTCAGCCACGGGATCCTGGTCCCGCCATCTACACATTCACATTCCTCGGATCATAATTTGAACTTGGCCCTGAAGGAGATTTTTTTCTCACGTTATGATTAGGTACACATGCTCATGTTCAACATTATCAAATAACTGCAATATGTTCTTTTTCATCATATATTTTTCATGTTAGGTATTTGGTTTTCATGTGTGCATGTACCCATTCATCAAAGAGACGTCACCCCTTCAAGTATATGTTCAAAAATGGCATGTAATTATTCCCTCTATAAATCAATTGCATCTCCCAGTCACACTCTCTCACGTTTACCTTTAGGGTCCTTACACTCAGCTCTACAGTACCGTCACCTCTGTTGCATTTTGTACTGTCACCTGGTAGCAATCTCCCCCACATGAGTTGTCCCATTAGTAGCTCCCCTTGGAAACTTGACACTCATTTTGATTTCACCCCCTAGGGATAGGAGTCCCGATAGTCTTTTTCACTTCCGAGAATGAACCCCATACTTATTCTCATCATATTGCTAGCTTTCCCAATGGACTCCTAGGCCATATTATCTCTATTCTATTGACTACACCTCCGTAGTATCATTATCCCTCCATCTCATCCACCATTAGTTTTCCCATCTATAGATTGTCCCCCATTCATTTACCTCATACAAAAACCCACCTATTCCCCCCCCCCCAACCCTCCACTAGTTCTCTTTCACAACTTGCACTCTCACAGGACAATCCATATTACACTACGGCACCCATTTCTGTATCTATATATTCAACCCAAATTATTATTTATTTATTTGGTAATTGTAAAAATCCTTTTGTTTCCAACATTTACTTAGTTTTTTGTCATCACCCTTGATGACCTTCTCTTCCTAGCAAAGAAACCCATGTCACCCTTGGTTGAAGCATCCACTCTTTTTTCATTTCAACATCATCCACAAAAACTGAGTATCCCAAGTCCATGTACCCATGACCTCTAAGTTTTTCCACTTTGTTAGCCTCTGGAATAGTTTAACCCCTTGTCTAGTCATCTCCCTAACACTAGATATAGTTTTATGGTTGCTTCCAATCATCCTTCAAACATTTCCCAACCAAGAGAAGTCTTGAGTCTCACCACATATTTACTTTGTTCATGTTACCTATCAGTACCTGATCTCATCTCAGTGGATTTCATGAATCCCTTTGCTTCTGGGAGTCTTGTCTCCTTTTCTATCAATATCAACACAGTTTCTAGAAAGGGAAACAATATCTTGACTCTCATTACCTTTACAATGAGGAGTGTCATATGAAACAAATAGAATAATCATTTCTCTTTGATTCCGCTGACCCACATAACATTCGACTTCAACAAAATATCATGCTACGGTGGGTCTTACTATGTGACTATTATAGTTGTTTCACACCAGCTGAAGACCCCTGAATTCATTAGGCCATCAATGCTTATGAGTCATCGACACTTCGTACAGGGGTCCTTGCCTCACTTCAGAGTATGTTCACAATTTAGAACTGTCATCTGTCATTATCAACCACCCTTGAGGGCACTGTAGTTATCTAAATCAACATACATCTTCAGTTACCATCTCACATTTTGGTTACATGACACAAGCATGGTGCATGCCCTCCTTATTTGTACACACATTTTATTTTTTCTCCCTAGAGAAAGGTTTGGGTCCCACAGTTTCCCCTCTGCCTCTGGTGGATTGCTCTTGCATATCCTCTCAACACTCTTCATTACAATGGCACTCTCGGTAAAATATACATTGATTTATTTTAGCTATACGTATGATACTAACCTCACACATTAGGGGGCATATTTTATCGCTGAAATATCATCTGCAACATTGCATGAAAATGGTTACAGAGACACAACAATGCCAACAATAATTAGTTCACCTGCAGCACTAAAATGCATTCAAAAGGTAAAAAAATATCCAATTGGGTGAAAAATTGACATGTGAAAATTCACCAAAGGAAGTACACGCATAGTACGGGAGCCAACAAAGCCCTTAGAGCACACAATGCGCCAAATGTGTGACTGTGTATGAGAAAAGTGTAACACACCCATAGTGGGGCATCAAAATTTCGTTCTCCTTAGGTGACCAAATCCTCCATTCGGCATTTCTACTACACTCTACTCATCCATATCTTTCAAACCACTCTCTCCATGCTAAAAACTGAGCCCCAAACCCGTGGATATATCTCTCCTAAGTTCCTTAGGTGTTTCTTGGTTGAGGGCCACATGGCACCCATGTAGATCCACCTCACACATGCTATACTCAATTTCCTTCCCCCATGGTGGAAGACCATTCTCAGACCAGCCCCATGACTAGAATCACTCTCTTCCATCTATGCCAGTTGTGGATGTATTTGACATTCGACTTTCTGACGTTTCATGCCTCCTTACTATCTATGCACAAGACCGCCTGGAGTTACGAAATTTTGAAGTACTATAAGCTCACCACATGGCTTCGACCTTTGGGCCATCAAGCCTCTCTATCATACTACATCCTAGATCTTCCGAAGTTCGAAGTCCCAGACTCTAGGAATCCTAGTCATCTCACCAACCATGTTGGCTAGGAGGACACGTATCAGGAACTGACATGTGTTATGTTCCAAAGATCCTATAGGGTACGTGATACACACAAATCCGAGTGACATGTTGCACATCAAGTTGGGGTCCATGTCACCCTAGACTGATGGGCTTCTAACATTCCTCATATCTGACGCTCGAGATCTGACCATGTAGATTTAAAAATCTACGACTCTCGTTAACCCGGGGGTTTAGTGTTCGGGAGTGTTGCTATGAAAAATCCTCTTATCTCCCAAACGACTCGGTATACGAACAAAAGGGGCTAGTGACATTCTTTCCCAGTATATCAATGGCTAGGAAGGAACCTGAAGGATCCCTCAATCTACGGTGTTGAGTCCTTTGCGGCTCTGACCTTCGGGGTTTCAGATCCTAACCTAGTTGGTCAGGCGGGTTTGCCTAGCTACCCGAGGATCCTCCTAACGTTGTTCAATCCTTATGGGAAACCAAGTCTCTTGGTTACCTTCGACCAATATAAGTATGGTAAGGTCGATCGTACTCTGAAGTCCTGAACATCTAGAGCTCTGAAGCCAAGATGACATAGCCTTCCTAGGCCTAGCCTAAGGTTCCTGGGTATTGGTCATATGGGTTTTCTCGAACAGATCTAGTCCGCTCATATTCTAAATGAATAGACCTTCTCTTTTCAAGGTTTTAAATTCACTATTCTTCCTGAGATTTAACATGAAATGGTTAAGGACTTGGGTCTGGAATCCCAATCTCACAACCAGGGGTCAAAAAGAGGCATCCTCTTTAGATGGATAGATTCAGGTCGATGGGGTATCTCCCATCTTGGTTGTCTTACATGATTATGCCCTAGGTAGGCTCAATAGATAAGTTGGGCATATAGACTATCACTCATAAATGTAAGTTCATGAAGAGATGAGGGCATACACATATCATAACTATTCCACACAGAAATCATGTATAATTACATAGATGTAAAAATCCAAGCATTCATACATTATTACTGATTAATACATAAAATAAGGAAAATACTTATCAGAACCAGATAACATGAAGTGACTACTGAAAGGGGTGCGTTTTTTCTCCCAACCATAGGCTCAGACACTCCTAATGGATTTGACACTAGTCACCCCTGAGCTAGACCATGATGCTCTGCACGTAGTCCCTTCTTCCAGCTCAGCGACAGTAGGGATGGAGGTTACTGTCCTCCTCCCATAGGGCCTTGGAAATGGTTTACAAGATACCAAGCAAGGAGGACCAACCTTGTTTATCATCTTGTATCATAAACCCCACTAGCCATATCCCTGTGACCAAAACGTTCATTTCTCATTTCTCTCTTGGACCCGAGATCTTTTCCTCTCGTCTCTGCACTCGTTATAGGTCTTCTCTTCCCACCACACCTTTCCTTCTTTCCTCTTTAAACAAGGTTTCTTGTTTCTTGAATTCCTAGTCTGTGGTCAGTTCTGGAAGATTTACATATGGGTGCATTGTCCCATCCCCTCATTAACTCTTTGAGGAGATCTTCCTACCAACCAGTCTAACTGTAATTCATTTCTGGTTCAGAGGAATGTTCTAGTCTTGAGAAATTAAATTTGTTAATGTACTGGTTTGGTGAAGGTTAACGCAACCATTCCTGGCCCCCTTTACCATCTCTTTCATATCATTAGTGGTCTCTTCTTAGCACATCCCCCTTCTAGTAGTCATGCAACACTTATCCATTTTCTAGTAAATAATAAGATTCATATTCATTAACCCTTTAAACAAAGGTCCATCAAATCAAACGTTCACACATATTTAGTTTTCCATAGTTTCTTGGCCATTATAGTTATATTTACAAACTCAGGGAAACAGGGTGTTACAATTCCCTCCCCCTTAAAGGAACATCGTCCCGATGTTCTGCTCGCCAACATGCTCTGTATTTATAGAAGTAAACCAAACTTTATATGCATGTCTCATGGGATCCTCCATTTCCTACGTAGCCTCATTCAGGCCAAAGTATTTCCATTGTACCTTGAACTATGCAATGGTTCAATTCTTGAGTGGGGTTTCCTTCCTTTCTAGTATGCATTGAGGTTCTGGTAGGAAATCTCCCTCCGGCTCCACTTGGATCATAGACTAGTCAATTATATGATTAGAATCATGTACATATCTCTTCAATAATGTAACATGGAAAACATTATGTGCCTTTACTATGGGAGGGAGTGCTAGCCTATAGTCTTCAGGTCCCACTCTCTCTAAGATTTCAAAGGGTCAACAATATCGAGGTGGCATCTTGGAACAAGCTCTGATTCTCAGGGAACTCTTCCTGGGTCTAACTCCAATATATACATGGTCTCCTATCTTGAACTCTCCGGGAGTTCTCTTTTTGTCGGCGCAACTTTTATGTCTATCCTGAGCAATTTTCAGATTTTTCTTTATCTAAATCACTTTTTGTTCCATTTGTTTCAGCATGTCGGGTCCAATTGTAATTATATCCACTAGATTATATCAGCTGACTGGGGTCTTGCACTCTCTACCATAGAGGTCTTCAAAAGGGCTCATATTCAGGGAATCTTGATAACCCTTGTTGTAGGAAAATTATACCAATGGAAGATAGTCTTCCCACTTCTTAGGATGATGCATTACATGCATCCTTAACATGTATTCTAATATATGGTTTACTCTTTCAGTCTGTCCATCCGTTTGAGGGTGATAGGCTGTGCTAAGCAAGAATTTAGTCTCAAAACCAACCATCAAGGATTTCCAAAATCTTGAAGTGAATTTTGTATATCTATTAGATACAATATCCCTAGGCATGTCGTGCAATTTGAATATCTCCTTCATGAAGATGTTGGAAATATCTATTTCCTTGCAAGTCGATTTGACAGGAATGAAGTGAGCATACTTGCACAATTTTTCCACCACTACCATGATGGCATCATTCTTCCCAGCTGATTTTGGTAATCTGGTGATGAAATCCATGGAGATGGTTTCCCATTTCCATTCTGGAATTGGTAGAGGCTATAACAAACCTGTTGGGTGCCAATGTTCTTCCTTAACTTGAGGCATTCTAGACACTTAGCTAAATAATCAACTATGTTCTTTTTCAATCAATGCCAATAGAATTGTTTCCTAGTGGCCGTGATCATTTTATTATACCCTGGGTGACCAACATATGGTCTCTTGTGAAGTTCGTCCATTATGAACCTCTTCAATTTGTCACAACTTGGAATATACAATATGTTTTTGTAAGTCAGCAGAACCTCATCCAACATTTGATAACCTTCATACTTTATCCCTATAGGCTATTTCCTTAGGTACGAGGTCATGGTCTTGAAGAATGCATCCGTTTCTTGTGCATTCCTGAATATTTCCCTGACATTCATTTCAAAGGTGCTCACCACTTCCAGGTGAATCATTTTCACACTTCTCCTAAGGGCATCGACCACCCTATTTTCCTTTCCTTTTATGTGTTTGATTTCAAAATCAAACTCACTAAGGAGAGACATCCACCTAGCTTGTCTAGAATTGAGTTTTGGTTGATAAAACAAGTGCCTCAACCCATAGTGGTTTGTCATAAGTACAAATCTCCTACCCATGAGGTAATGCCTCCACATTTTTAAAGCATACACTTTTGCAGCCAACTCTAAATAATGGGTCACATAATTGATTTCATGCTCATTCAATTTTCTAGATTCATAGAAAATTACACATCCTTCTTGCATAAGGACTCCTTTGAGTCCTTCCTTGCAGGCATATGTGCACATGAGGAATTCATTATCAGGTTCTGCAATATTCATCACGGGTGCATGAGTCAGAAGGTATTTCAGTGCCTGGAATCTTTCTTCACATTCTAGTGTCCAAGTGAATTTAACCCCATTTTTTCTAAAGGGTAGTGATTAGACAACCAATCTTGGAAAATCCTTTTATGAACCTTCTATAGTATCCTTCCAAGCCTATAAAGGATATGAAATCAGATACATCCTTTGGGGTAGGCCATTCCATAATAGATTTGATCTTGTTAGGGTCTACTACCACTCCTTTGTTAGAAATGACATGGCCTAAGTAATGGACTTGTTTCTGGAAAAAGTCACACTTGCTAAACTTAGCGTAGAGTTGATGCTCTCTTAGTACTTGAAGCACAAGTCTAATATGTTATTCATGCTCCTCTATGTTCTTGGAGTAGATTAGGATATCATCAATGAAAACCAATAAAAATCTATCTAGGAATTTTCTGAGTACATTATTCATCAAGCACATAAAAGTGGCAGGGGAATTCGTTAATCCAAATGGCACCACCACAAATTCATAGTGACCATATTAGGTCTCGAAGTTTGTTTTTTGGATGTCTTCATCCTTGATTCAGACTTAATGGTACCCAGACCTTAAGTCAATATTTGAGAAAATGGAAGCACCCCCTAATTGGTCAAACAAGTTATCGATTCTTGGTAAGGGGTACTTGTTCTTTATGGTTGTCTTATTGAGTTATCTATAATCTATGCACAGTTAGAGTGTGCCATATTTCATCTTCACAAACATGACTGGTGCTCCCCATGGAAACACACTGGGCTGGATGTAGCCTTTGTTCATCATTTTCTTTAGTTGTAGCTTGAGCTCAACTAGCTTAGGTGTACTCATCCTATAGGGTGTCCTAGACACTAGCACCGCTCCTGGTGTAAGTTCTATCAAGAAGTCAATGTCTCTTCTCGGAGGTAGACCTGGTACCTCTTTTGGAAACACGTATCTATATTCTCTTAATATGGGGTGGTCCTCTAGGTTTGGTCTGTCATCCTTAGAAGATTCCAACACCAGTATTGCATATAGAGGACATCACTTTCCACAATACATTTTCATTTGGAGGGCTGATATTTTTCTCACTGAGACAAGCTTCTGAATCCCTTGGAGGGTTACCTTTCTCCCTAAATCATTTACACATTCTAAGGTTTTATGGTAACAATACAACTTAGTTTTATGAACATCTAACCATTCCATACCAATCAACACGTCATAATATCCTAGGGGAATTATATTAAGGGTAGCTTGGGCGGGCAACCCGTCCATGATGAATTGGAAAGATGGTATGACTTCTACTACTTTTCTTGTGGTTCCAGTGGCTAGTTCTACCAACCATGGCTTAGCTTGTCTAACTAGTTGTAGTTTACACTTATCAATAGTCTGAGGGGCCACATAACTCAAATTAGAACCATGGTCAATTAAAATAGAAACTAGATGGTTAGTGACCATACCTTCCATCTCTACCACTGAAGCTTGGTGGTCGACTTGATTGTTATCCACGACTGCATAAATTCATGGCATGCTCCTAGCCACACCATTGACTATGGTAGCTTCTTGGATGTTGTAGAATATCCTACTATTTTGTTGTCTGTGGGGAAAATACCACAACAGATTCTCTTCTCCACAACCTCAACATTTCAAGGGTTCTTTCTTTGGGTTATCGGTCCTTCCTGGGGTTGCTCCAATAGGTTTATTTCCACTCTGGGAGAAGAAATTTCGCTGATATACACTTCTAGTAGGAAGGCTTATCCTATATTCCTTCCTATAGTTCTTAAATCTTGAGGATTTGAGCCCCTTCGTATTGAATCCCAAACTTCTCTTCTTCTTCCAGTCCTCGCGAGGTTCTGTCTAACTCCCAAGTTGTTCATAACAATACCTTGCCTTCTGAATAGTGTCTTCTAAGGTCTTTGTCTCGTCAAACTCAATCTTGTTTAGGTAGGTATGAGGCAACCCACTGATAAATCATTGATGTTTTACCTTTTTATCCCTTATGTACGGAGCAAACCTCAGCAGCTCGAGGAATTTATTAACATATTCCTATATGATGAGCTAGTTTTGCTAGTAGAATATCCTTCGGATTTTCCAGTTTCCTTTCCATAAGATTCTCTCGATGAGCATCCCTTGTCTACAGGTTGGACCTTCGTCGAGGTACTTCTCCTTGTGTAGCCGCTTATGGGACCACATTCTTGTATTTTAAGTAGGCTTTGAATTCTCTTTGTATGTCGTCGGTCCACATGACTAGTTGCAGGTTCATGTTGCAGTTGTCTCTGTATATCGGATAAGATCTACAACAAGACTGCATTAATTTCTGTTTGTTTTTCTTTCTCCATTATAAATCTCTCGTTGTCAGCCTTGCAACTCTATAATTCAGCCATGAGGCTTCTTATAGTTTCATCCATATCCAGAGGGGTTTCCACCACCCTCCTTTCGTTAGACTCTTCATCTCTATTGTGGGATCGATTCCCCACTTCATGGTGCGTCACCATCCTCTATTCTTGTAGTTTCCCGTGGTTCACTGGTTGCTTGAGTGCTCAAAAAACACTTGTTGTTAGCTAACAATCTGCTAGTCCATGAACAACACATAGTTCATATTTCTTAAATACACACACACACACACATTAGAAAGATTTCATTCTTTTCTTAGTAAGATTTTACCCAAAATATTTAGGAGAGAGGTAAGGCAATGTGTCACCCTTAAAATTATTTAAATATGGTTTTTACACAACTCGTCCATGAGCCCAAGAAGGACAAGTTTTGTAACCATAATATGATACCAATTTGTAACACACCCATGGTGGGGTGTCAAAATTTCATTCTCCTTAGATGATCAAATCCTCCATTCGGGGTTTCTACTACACTCTATTCATCCAGAGATTTCCAACCATGCTCTCCATGCTAAAAAATGAGAACATAACTCACGTATATATCTCTCTGAAGTTCCTTATGTGTTTGTTTGTTGAGGGCCATGTGGCACCCACATGGATCCACCTCACACATGCTATCCCCAAGTTCTTTCCCCCACAGTGGAAGACCATTCACAGACTGACCCCATGACTGGACTCACTCTCTTCCTTCTATGCCAGTTGTGGAGGGATTTGATGCTCGGCTCTCTGGCATTTCACGGCTCCTTACTATCTACGCATGAGACCACTCAGAGTTCCAAACTTCCAAAGTATTGTAAGCTCACTACATGGCTCTGGCCTTCAGGCCGTTGGGCCTCTCTACCATACTACATCCTAGATCCAACGGAGTTCGAAGTCTCAAACTCCTGAAATCCCGGTCATCTCACCAACCACGTTGGCTAGGTGAACATGTATCATGAAATAACACGTGTTATGTTCCAAATAGCTTATAGGGTATGTGATACACACAAATCTGGGTGATACGCGGCATGTCAAGATGGGGTCCACGTCACTCTAGGTGACGTCACTGCACCACATCACCCCGGACTGACAGGATTCTAACATTCCTCAGATATCATGGTCGAGATCTAGCCACATATATTTACATATATACAACTCTTGTTACCTAGGGGGTTCAACGTTTGGTAGTGTTGTGATGCAAACTCCTCTTATCTCCTGAACGACCTAATCTCTGAACAAAATGGGATAGTGCCACGCTTTCCCAGTATATCAATGGCTAAGAAGGAACCCAAAGGATCCCTCAATCTATGGTGTTGAGTCCTTCGTGGCTCCGACCTTCGGGGTTTCGGATCCTGACCTTGTTGGTCAGCCGGATTCACCTAGCTACCTGGGGAACCTCCTAACATTGGTCAATCCTTATGGGAATCTGAGTCTGTTGGTTAGCTTCGGCCAGTATAAGGCTAGTAAGGTTAGTCATACTCTGAAGTACTAAACTTTTGGAGCTTTGAAGCCAAGAGGATATATCCTTCTTAGGCCTAGCCTAAGGTTCCTGCGTATTGGTCATATGGGTTTTCTCCAATAGACCTCGTCCGCTCGTCTTCCAAATCAGGAGAAATTTTCTTTTCAAGGTTTGAAATTTTCTATTCTTCTTGAGATTTATCATGAAATTGTTAAGGACTTGGGCTTGGAATCTCGGTCGCATGACCGAGGGTCTAAAAGAGGTATCCTCTTCAAACGGACAATTCAAGTTGATGTGGTATCTCCCATCTTGTTCATCTTACAGGATTATGCCCCAGGTAGCCTCAGAAGCTAAGTTGGGCATACAGACTATCAATCATAAGTGTAAGTTCATGAAGAGATGAAGGCATACATATATCATAACTATTCCACATAGAAATAATTTATAATTACATAGATGTATAAATCCAAACATTCATACATTATTCCCGATTAATACATAAAATAGGGAAAATACTTATCAGAACCAAATAATGTGAAGCGATTGTTGAAAGGGGTTCATGTTTCCTCCCAACCATAGGCTCAATCACTCCTAATGGATTTACCACTATCCACCCCCGAGCTAGACCACGATGCTCTGCATAGAGTCCCTTCTTCCGACTCAGTAATAGTAGGGATGGAGGTTACTCTCCTCCTCCTGCAGGGCCTTGGAAATGGTTTACATGGTACCAAGCAAGGAGGACCAGCCTTGTTTATCAGCTTGTATCATAAACCCCGCTAGCCATCTCCCTGCAACCAGAATTTTCATTTCCCAGTTCTCTCTTGGACCTGAGAGCTTTTCCTTTCATCTCTGCACTCTTCACAGGTCTTCTCTTCCCACCACACCTTTCCTTCTTGCCTCTTTCAACAAGGTTGTGTGTGGCTCGAATTCCTAGTCCGTGGTCAGGTCTAGAAGACTTACATATGGGTGTGATGTCCCATCCCCTCATTAACTCTTTGAGGAGGTCTTCCCGAATACCAGTCTGATTGTAATTTATTTATGGGTTAGAGGACTGTTCTAGTCTTGGGGAATTAAATTTAGTAATGTACTAGTTTGGTGAAGGTTAACACAGCCATTCTTGGTCCCCTTCACCATCTCTTTTATAGCATTCATGGTCTCTTCTTAGCACATCCCCCTTCTAATAGTGATGCAACACTTATCCATTTTCTAGTAAATAACATAATTCACATTCATTGACCCTTTATACAAAGTTCCATCAAATCAAACGTTCACATATATTGAGTTTTCCATAGTCTCTTGACCATTATAGTAATATTTACAAAATGGGGGAAACAAGGTGTTATAAAAGGCCGCAGACTTCTATGAACTGTGCATTTATGGATCTTGTTAGCCCCTCAACCACTTATGGACCAGCTCCCAACATGATTTGACCCTCATTTCTAAATAAAATCCAAATGGGAGGCTGGTCAAGGACTAGAGGGTTCCCTAAAAGGCCCCTTGTTCACACCAAGAATCGATTACATTTTTTATTGAATAAATGGTATAAATAAGAGCCATGGGTGCACTAAGAAATCAAGATATTGATTGTATTGTTATGCTGCTAGATTTGTCCCTTGACAATCCTCTTTTCTCTTTGGAGCCTTCAAGGATCATTGCAATAAGACATTCCACTCACCTATTGAGGGAATAGGCATTGTTGTTTCTCACCATTTTCCATTTTTCTTCCATTGTATGAAGAGCTCTCCATTAGGGAAATCAAGAGCCCTCCCAAAGAGGAAGAGGGGACTCATAAGTCCTCATTTTTCTCTACGGTGTTTTTTCTACTAATCTATTGATCCATTGGTGGCATTATGTTGGTGATTAGTTGATGTTTATGGTTCTAAGTTTCTCATGATTTACAAGTTTTATTTCTTAGTTGTTTTAGTTTATTTCTTTGTTTATACATGTTTTTGTTTTGTTTAACCCACTCCCAAACTTTTGTCTTGTCTAGCAGGCTCATCTAGGCATGGAATTTTTGTTGTTTTTCTCACCCAAGTGACAAAAGAAACACAAAACCATTATTGTAGGAAGATTATACCAAGTAAAGATAATCCTCCCACTTTGATGGGTTTTCCATCACATACATTCTTATCATATTCTCTATCACTTGGCTCACCCTTTCTATTTTCCCATCAAACTTGGGATGATAAGTTGTACTAAAGTTTATATTTGTTTTGAACCCTTTGAATAATCCCCTCTAGAACTTTGAGGTAAACTTTGGGTCTCTGTCAGACACAATTGTCTTTGGAATTCCATGAAAGTGTGCTACTTCCCTCATATAATTGTCAGAAACAATGTTTGCCTTGTGAGTAATCTTCATTGGAATGAAATGGGAAGCTTTAGCAAACTTTTCCACCACCACCATGATAACATCATGCTTCTTGCTCATTTTGGGAAATTTGGTGATGAAATCCATTTTCACCACTTCCCACTTCCACTCAGGAATTGGTAATGGTTGCAGCAACCCAACTGGGTGTCTATGCTTAGCCTTGACCTTTTGACACTCCAGACATTTAGAAATATACTCAACAATTTCTTTCTCCATGCCTGATCAATAGTATTGTCTTTTAACTGCTGCAACTATTTTTTGTTATCCTGGGTGTCCAACATAAGGTACATTATGCATCTCTTTCAAGATCATACTCCTCAATTCATGAGAACTGGGTACATAAATTGTGTTCCTATATAGGATAATTTCATCATTTCCCAATTTATAATATTCAACCTTCTACTAAATTTTACCTTGTTGCAATTTTGTTACCAACTCCATATACTACAAATCTTATTTTGTAGCCTTAGAAATATTGCCTTTAATATAATTTTGATACATGCTAATGGTTGTAGAATGCAATTCATGCACTCTCCTGCTAAGTATGTTGGTTGATCAAACAAATATTTCAGACCATTATGGTATGTCCTTAGCTCAAATATTTTCCCCATGAGATAGTGCCTCCACTTCTTCAAGGCGTGTACTATTGTTGCCAACTCCAAATCATGAGTGGCATAGAGCCTTTCATGATATTTCAATTTTTTGGATTCAAAACACACTACAAATCCATTCTGACTAAGGACTCCACTAGTTCCTTCTTTGCATGCATCTGTGTAAACCACATAATATTAATTTGGATCTACAATTCTCAGAATTGGAGCACTGGTTAACAATTGCTTCAATTGTCAAAATCTCTTTTCACTCTCTGTTGTCCACTGAAACTTCACCCCCTTCCTTTGCAAGGAAGTGATCGGGTGAGCAATCCTTGAAAACCCTGCAATGAATCTTCTGTCGTAGCCATATAGACCCATGAAGGATGTGAATTATGTCACATTCTTAGGTGCTATCCACCCTTTAATAGCTTCAATCTTTCCAGGGTCCACTGGTATCCCTTCTTTAGATATGATATGGCCCAAATAGTGAATTTGGTTTTGATAAAATGAGTACTTTCTCAATTTGGTATACAACTGTTGTTATCTTAACACTTGTAACACCATCCTCAAGTGATGCTCATGTTCTTCTTCTAACTTGGAATATACAAGGATGTCATCCAAAAATATAAGGACAAACTTGTCAAAGTATTCCCGAAAAACTCCATTCATTAAGCACATGAAAAAAAACTAGTGCATTTGATAACCCAAATGGCACCATTGTGGACTCATAATGACCTTACCTTGTTCTGAAGGAAGTCTTGTTGATGTCTTCATCTTTGATCCTTACTTTATGGTATCCATAACTAAGATCAATCTTTGAAAATATCCTTGCATCCTTTAACTGATCAAAGATATTGTCAACCCTTGGCAAAGGATACTTTTTCTTTATAGTTCCCTTGTTCAATTCTCTGAAGTCAATACACAACCTCAATGTTCGATATTTATTATTCACAAACAAAACCGGGGCACCCCAAGCTGACACACTTGGGTGTATATACCCCTTCTTTAGAAGATCTTCAATCTACATTTGCAACTCCTTCAACTCTGGTGTACTCATCCTATAGGGAGTCTTATATACTGGAGTTGCTCCAAGCATTAAGTTTATAGAGAAATCAATATCTCTCTTTGGAGGTAATCCTGGTATCTCCTTGAACACATCTTCAAAATATTTTAGGACTACATAATCCTCAATATTATGCACCTTATCCTTAGGTTCTTCCTCCATATGAGCTGAAAATATTTGGTAGGCCTTCCTATAGCACTTCTTCAACTGCATTTCTAATATCTCTCGAACAGTAACTTCCCTAGGAATTCCTTGGACTTTTTGTGGGTTCCCTTCCTCATTCAGGAAAGTAAATGCCTTGGTATGGTAGTTTAAAACAACATGGTGTTGGTCCAACCAATCCATACCAATTAGGCATTCATATGAACCCAAGGGCAAGATATTCAAATCTTCCTTGGTACTTAGTCCCTTCATGTCCACTGGACATGATTTAACTAGCTCAACAACTTTTCTCTTGGCTCTTGTAGCTAGCTGTACCAACCAAGATTTTCGATTATTTCTTCTTGGAAATTTCAATATTTCAACCACTTTAGGATCTATGTAACTATGAATAGCTCTTGAGTCTATTAAAATATTAAAGTCATGTTTATTGATCATACCTTCTACTGCAATCATGTGTGATTGAAATTATTCGTTCTTATTGTCCAAGGATGCATAGATCCTTGGAACACTTTTTCCCATGTCCTCCATTGTTTAAGATTGCTATACATTATGGATAAATCTCACTTTATCACTTATGTGTGGAAAATATATATACATATGATATCCTTTACAACCCCAACATTGAATGGGTGTCAGCCTTGGCCTTTGTACACATGTCTTAGTCACTCTGGGATCTCTAGGGGTTTTTTGTCCCTGAGAACTATTTATGAAGAAGGGTGGCTTGTTCCACTTCTTCCTCTGCTCCATATTGAATTTATTCTTGCCTTCCCAAGCTCTTTGGAAAGTAGGCTTTCCCTTATGCTAATCATATAAGAACTTGGACCTCCTTACGGTTTCCTCCAAAGTGTTGGGATCATCATATTGAATTTTATCACTGATGAAAGATGGCAGCCCACTCAAATATCTATGGATCTTAATTGTTTCATCTTTGATGAAGGAGACATACTTCAATAGTTATAAAATTATTCTTTCATATTCATCAATGGCCATGCTTCCCAACTTGAGTTCAAAGAAATCTTTCATATTTTTATCATAATACCTCTTGGTTAAGTATTTCTTCTCAAAATGCCTCTTGAATTCCCTCCAAGTCACATTCTTCTCTTTGATGTGTTGCACTTGCACAAGTTGATCCCACCACATGGAGGCATTTCCTTTAAGCTGGTAGATACCAATTCTTTCTTCTACATGAGAAGAATAATTATGCAATTGGAAATATTTTCTCATTCCTAGAATCCATGTCTCAACATCTTCATCCTTCTTGTGATCTCCATCGAAAGTAGGAGGTTTGATCTTATTCATTTCTCCTTTCAGTTCATCCACCTCGGACCTCTTATGATTCCTATCAAGGGATGGAATTTAGCCACTATGTGCCCTCCTTTTGGATTTCCTTTGGGAGTGATGGTGATGTATGCTACCACTCCCTATTCTTCCTTTTTCCTCAGGGAACCTATGGCTTCCCAATTTGTTAGAGCCACTCTCCTTATCCAATTTTTTTCAACTCTATCTAGGCTCTTCATTAACTTCATAATGAAGTCCTCCTACTGCTCTTTGGATTTCATAAGCCTTTCATTATCAGCTTTGTGACTCTGGACATCTTTCTACAAATTTATAATGGTCTCTAACATATCCATTTTATCATCCATTCCTTCTCCATTTCCATTGGAGTTGGTTCCTTCCATACGTAATGAGACATTCATCTCTCTGAATTCATATTATTTACTGTAGAATATATATGTATAATCCATCTCTCTGCACTTTGTGTTGATATGGTCTAATCAATCTGTTATTAATTGACTTCTTTTCTTCTTTATGTGTAGGCCCCTAATACCAATACGGGACCCCACATGCTCCTTTTCTAAGCCCCATTTTCATCCTTAAAACAAATAAATTCCAGGCACTAGTCCTTTTTATTTGGCCCTCAATTGCATGTGACCAAGTGCTAGAAGTTAGTCGTTGATCTAGAGCCTAGGGAACTTTGGGGCTCCAGAAATTTGGACTTTGGTGGTTTCTCCTTCTTCACATCACAAAACCCATGAAACACCAAATGGGCGAACGCATTTTGTAGTACACCTTTGAGACCTTATTATAAGCACCCTATATTTAACCTCATAACCAACGACTTAAATATCTTACCAGGTGCTATGACCACAGTATTATGGGTGTTCCAATCCCATTAGGGGAAAAATTGTTCATTTTTCAATCACTTTAAGATCAATGGTCCTAGACGATTGTGGAACTCAAACATGCTCGCGGTTTAACAACAACCCTGTCTTCCCCAATGGAAATATGTGTGATCGATTGGAAGCCAAATTCCACTATTGATCTTCCTCCTGATGGAGATATATGATCTTGTTTGATTGTGGGATGTGAAATAGCTCCATCATTAATTTTCCTTTGGACTTCCGTAATCATTCCCGTCCATTGATCTATTCCTCATAGATCTGATGGTCATGATTAAATCATTGTTGATATAGAATTTATGAACTTCTGAACTTTCTAGGGTCCACTTAGTGATCAATTAAGGTGGTGACACGTGCCCCCATCGTCAAGTGACATGTGTCAGGTCATAATTGGTACATAAGACCTGTTAAAGGTACAAAATAAAATGACATGTGGAAAGCATAGAATAATTCCATGTCCCCCTAGGTGATTTCATCATGCCATTTCACATGGCACTTTGGAACTTTAGCACTTTAGGCTTCAGAATATTTTACATCCAAAACTAATTAACTCCCAAATGCTGACTACTGAACAATCGCTTTCCGTAGATTTGGGACTTTGATGATTTCTTCTCATCTGCACATTATCAAAACTGTCAAACTTCTGACTACCAAACAATTGCTTCCTGTAGCTTCAGGACTTCAGGGATTTCTTCTCATCGACACATTTTCAAAATTTTGAAATGCCGACTGTCGAACAATTGCCTCTCGTAGCTTCAGGACTTTGGCAATTTATTCTCATCAAAACATTTTCAAATCTATCGAATTCTTGACTACCGAACAATTTCTTCTTGTATCTTTGAGACTTTGACGATTTCTTCTCATCGACACATTCTCAAAACCACCAAACTGTCGATTTCTGAACTCCCGATCAGGTCCATGTCACCCCAACGTTCCATGACTTTGACACTTTGGAATAAATCTTCTCCTCTGCACACTTTAAAACTCTTGAACTTCTGAACATTGAAATATAGAATCTATTGATATGTAGACACGTAGCTCCGATAATGGATGACTCGTATTGGTTCCAAACTTCAGGACTTTGGAGAAACTCTACTCCACGCTGTTGTGCCTCTTTTGTCACCTAAATGAGAAAAACAAAGGTTCTTACAAG
>JZKD02S0991930.1:137718-157497 GCA_000966675.3 Picea glauca | reverse complement strand
TGTAGAAAGTTAGTTTTTCCTTGTAGGCTCTGGAGTTGACGTAAATTCCAGGGCAGTGGAATTTTTGTGATGGCTTGGACTTTGAGGGGGTCCACGATAATATCGCTTTGGGAAATGATGAATCCGAGGAGGCACCCAATAGTGACGCAGAACACACACTTGAGGGGGTTCAAGTGGATGTTGTACTGATGACACCGTTGGAAGATGATCCATAAATCATCAAGATGTTGGGTGCGTTTTTTGGATCGAGCTGTGAGATTGTCCAAGTATGCAAGGATGATATGATCCAGATCGTGAAAAATGTATGTCATAACCAATTGGAAAGTTGCGCCAGCATTATTTAGGCCAAAATTCACGACACAATATGAAAAAGTGCCCCAAGGGGTCATGATTGCGGTTTTGTATTGATCGGTTGGGTGGATTTGGATTTGATTATAACTAGAGAAACCGTCCATGAAGGACAGAGACTCGTGGCCTAGACAATCGTCAATAATTTGATCGATGAAAGGCGTTGGAAATTTGTCTTTGGGACATGCATGATTGAGATTACGAAAGTCCATGCAGACACGGATAGTGCCCTATTTTTTTTTAATGGGTATAGGGTTGGAAACCCATGAGATATAGGCGATGGGGTGGATGAACCCAGCCACGCGTAATTTATCAATCTCAACTTTAATGGCCGCTTCTTTGGATGGGTGTAACGGTCATTATTTTTTACGAACTGGTGTAATATCAGGCTAGGTGTTGATGCGATGTTCGACAATAGAGGGATCAAGGCCCAACATCTCTGTGTATAACAAGGAAAAAGTATCTCGATATTCTTGGAAGAGGGCTTTATAGGTGGTGATTTCTTGAGGAGTGCATGCGGCGCCAATGGTGATTTCCTCGATGACTCCATTTTTTATGGAAATATCGATTTTGATGGTTGGGGAAATGTTGGCCATGTTTCCTTCTTCAAAAGCATCAGGGGCAAGAAAGGGGGTTGTTGAACCAGTCGATATTCCCTGATGGGATAAAATCCTTGGTTTTGACTGCGTATATGGGGTGTTGGTTAGGAGGCATGGAGGCTTCCTGTGGAAAGAAGAGCGCTTTGTGGTGTAGTGCATCCCATGGGTAGTTGCAGGTGTTTAACTCTTCGAGTATGTCCTCGTCACAGTGGAATTGGTGGGAATATAAGGGATCGTAAATAGTGATATCGGTGACTGTCATTGTGTGGTTGTCCTCTGGTGATGAAGAAGCAGGGGGAATGATGCAATGATATTGAGATGGTTTTCTCAACATAAACCAAATATCGAGGTACTGAGGAGTACCAATGGTAGTTGGATGTAAAATTTATGTAGGGAAATGAATGGGAGAATTGGGGGGATTTGGGGGTAAATCCTTGGATATGTCATCCAAGAACCACGAAGGAATAGGGAGTGCCTCTAGTTTAGGAGAAATGATATGAAGAATCTCTAGTGATGAGGTAAGGTCAACTATCGATTCTGTAGGGGGCGCGGGGGTTTGAATCAGGGTCGATTGGTGTTCCATGTATTCGATGATCATAGGAAATTGGTATGTAGAATGATCTAAGGATTCACATAGAGAGCAAGGGCATATCATACGTTCATTGACTGAAGTCGTGACATAATGGATGTTAGTGATGCTTGGTAGGGATGATGTAGGTAGATTGGTTTCGTTCTGGAAGCTTTGACATACTACAACTAATGCCTGCTGGAAGTGAGGTAGTGCTAGGAAATGATGTGTATAATGGCCATATTCTGAACATATAGTGCAAGCGAATTTTGTTCACAGCCCTTTGTTAATTGAGTTAGGGGAGGTAGTGACAGTACTTGCTACAGTGGCGAGTGGTGATGGTGTTTGATTGAGGGGAATTAGGTTATGTAACTTTGGTAGAGATGGGCATTTGTTGGTTGGGTTTCCATCTTTCTCACATAGCGCACAAGGAGGTTGGATGCGTGGGGGAGTGGAGATGTGGGCTCCTTTTTCTTTTGTCTGCCCCCAGCTGTGGCAGGGAGGTTAGTGAGTGGGGGTGTAGAGGGTATGGTGGGAGTGAGTATGGGAATCATCATTGGGATTCCTTCTATTTGGGGGGGAAGGGATGGTTGAGGAACCATCTATGGTGGATGTAAATACCAAACTAGAATTGCCAACACCATATTAGGGAGGGTAAGCATTGCAGAGACTTGGAAATATTGCACGCCTGGTGGAGGGTAAAAGAAGGGGCTTTGAGTAATGGCATGGGGAACTGTCTCCCAAATTGTTATATGGAATTGGGGAGAGGTGAAATCATGAACTGGTGGAGTCGATGAGTTTGCAGGAGGATCATGAGGGGGGAGCTCTGTGACTAGTGGGATGTCAGATATGATAGAAGCCTCCCTAGGAGGAAGGGTATCCTCTATGTCAGTTCCTTTGGACAATATGACACATACCTGATTGGAAGGATGAAGGAGTGGTGGTGCACCATGGTAAGTTCCTAACAATGATGGGTCTTTGAAAATTATGGGACCCATTTCGATGAGTGGGTATGATTCATGACTCGTGTGGATGAGAGGGAGAATGTTATCGATGTTGGCAGAAGGGTTAGGCTCGTAATGTGAGACTTGGTCAATGGTAATGATCTTCCTGTTATGGGGGAACATCATGGTTCGAAAGATGGAAGAGGAAACTGCCTTCATAGCATACATATAGCTACGACTAAACATGATATTATAATCGAGTGGGGCATCGATACTTCAATGTCGATGAGGATGGTCTTTCCCCTGAGTTCTACAGGGACATTTTGGAAGAGACCTTCAGGAGATGATGGTTGTATGTCATAATCTCTTAAGGTAATGGCACATGGTATGAGTTCGGGGGAACCAAGTTTCTTCCATATAGATTTGGACATAATGCATGTGGATGCGCCTTCATCGATGATGCACCGATGAACTGTAATGTTCAAAATTTTTATTGGGATTTGAAAAGTGATTAGAGTGAAGAGGCAAGGTTCTCCGTTGTCGAGGTCAAATGTGATGAGTTGAGTATCCACGGGGTCGACTACCCTCAAGGCGGAAAGTAATGATTTCCACTGAGTGGGACAAGTTTGAAGGACTTCTAAGGTTGACATGGCAGCCAGGGATTGTGCTAAGTCATCGACCAAACTGTAATTATGAGCTGCCCTAGCCTGGGGGTTGTGGACATTCCTACATAATGAGATGAGAGGGATGCGAAGAGGTTTTTCGGCGTTAGGGCAAGGAATCACAAATGGGGGTCCCATTGGTGCTGGGATTGTTTCTGGAGGAATGGGAGGAGACTCAACGGGTGCACGGTATTGACGACTACATGTTTGTAGAAGGATTTATTCCTCACTGGTGAGGAGGATAGTACGATCTACGAGAATGTTTGGATTGAGATATTGTCCCAACTGTGGTGGGGTAAGATGTGTGTCCTTTTGGGTGTTCATCACACCCTGATGCGGAATGGGATTCTGCAGCATGGCTATGAGAGGTTTTTGGCCATATTGTTGTGGGGCCTGCTGAGGGGCAGGCGGTGTTGGAGAGTGTGGTACACTTCCTGAGTATTTCATCCATTTAAAATCAATGATTTGGGGGCAATGATGAGTATAATGACCGAACTCACGACAAAGGGCACAAGGGAAGGTGGTTCTAATAGTATTTCTATTCCTCCCTTGATGCCTGTTGTTATTTTCCCCCTGGGGGTTCTGATTCCCTTGATTCTGGTTGCCCCTAGTAGGTTGGTTTTGTTGGGGGTGATTCCCGCCTTGACCTGGGTTGCTATTGTTCCTATTTTTTCCTTTCTTTTTGGCATTATTCAACTGATGGGTCGGATTTTCCGTATTCAACAGTTCAAAATTTTGATATTGCTGAATGGGAGAGGGTTGAACAAAATTCACCCCAGCGTGAGGGTGTGGGGGAGCCATGGGCTGTGGAGGACCAGGGAATGGAAAGTACAGATTATGTGGGGGTAATGATCCATAAGGTACATAGGAAGGCGTGGCTCTTTTTCTAGTACTTAGAGTATAAGCTGAGGTAGAGGGGGTACCAAAACTTGTTTGGATTGGTGAGTGTATTGTGGGTGTCAACGATGGCCCACTGGTAGGTGGGGGAAGAGAAATAGGGTATGGTTGTTGATAAGGGGGTGGAGGGTAATAAGAGGTTCCCCCATATGCCAGTGGATATTGAGGTGTTCCATACATTGGTGGTTGTTGGGGTTGTGGACTGTGGTGCATGGTATTACCAATCAATTCGTCTGCTGAGTGAGACATCTTGGGTTTGTCTTGGCCAAATGGCATGGGTTTTGGGAGACCAGGAAGTACTATATACAAGTAGCCTGATTGTGAATAGATGAGGTCATATTGTTGAGCTTTACTGATGGATTCTTCTTCTAATTGAGGGAAGGTGGAAGCTACATCTTTATCGAGGAGAGAGACAAGTGATCTGAGAAACCAGTCAAGACACTGTTGTTTGGTGGTTTCGACTTTGCACAAACTACGTCATCTACGCCACTCATGAATGTGATCAGCGATATGTGTGGCTGATATTTGTTTAAAATTATAGAGTAGTTCAAGACCATTGTCATGGCATATTGGTAATTGGAAGAAGGTCAAAAATGCTTTGGCCAAGGGATCGAAAATCACATGGGACCCCAATTTTTCGTCTACATACCATTTGGCTGATGTTCCAGTGAGTGTGCGTTGAAATAATTATAGTCGGATGGAATCATCTATAATGTTGTTGGAAGAACACCATAGGTGGAAATTCATGACATGGTTGGTAGGGTCATCCCCTGCCTTTCCTTCAAACTTGAGGATGTCTGAAGGTAGTTTGTTAGGCATTGTAGGCCATGTGGGGTCATGCAATATACGATCATTTGTGAGTTTTCTTAAATCTGGTATGTTAAGAGAGGCCAAATATGGCATCTGGAGTGGTGGTGGAAGATTAGTTCCAGCCATGGTGTGAGTGTTCTGTGAACCTAACCCTTGAGGGGGATTAGGTGGGTTGGTACTTCCCCCTTGAGAGGAATTTTGCCCCTCGATTCCATGTAAAGGAGAGTGAGTGGACGGTGGACCTTGGGAAGTGGACCCAAGTAAGCTGGAACCAAACAAAGATGATCCTAAGACAGTGGCACTCACAGGAGTGTGAGAAGGTGTGGCCGATGAGTTGGAAAGACTAGTAACTCCCCCTAAAATAGGAGGGAGGTTTAGCAAGTCTCTAGAACAACGAGGGTTATGTGGGTTCCCTATGATGTCCGACTAGCTGAGTGGATGTGTGCGAATTGTGGTGAGAGTAATAAATAAACAAGAGCCTTTTGTTGCAACTTTTGAACTTTGCACGATATATATCTAAATCAAAATGTAATCATAAGTGCATCATACATACAATATTTTGAAAAAGAAGCATATATGTGGATAAGTGGGTTTTTTCCGCGTGGGGGATCAAAGAAAACAAATGATCGTGTTCTAAAATATGTAACGTCCTTCCTCTCAAATAGCACTGGACCTTCCAATAGTACTCAATAGTGGGGTTTGAAGTCACCATAAGAGAAACTAGTGAAGGATGAAGTAATTAGTTATAATGAGGGGTAAAGGGGGCATATCCTGAAAGAGTTGGCGATATTTCCCAATAGCCACACAAAATTTGATCAAGGTGAAATTGCAGCCCACAATTGCCACCTGGGTAGATGTCCTAAAATTTGGTCACTAGGTACCTTGGTCAAAGTGCGACATTTATATTTTTGGCCTGAGAAATGGGTCACGGGCTGGATCCTGTCCAAGAGGTGGGTGCCTCAAGGGGGGACACATAGAACAACTAGACCTCGGCCTTCAACCCTTCACGGGTATCCCCCTGCCTTGTGGTGTTAGGAACACTTGACTTGGAGGATTTTCAGTTCCCTATTTGACAACTTCCATTATTTTGACAATGTGAGAACTAGATAACGGGGAGTTATTTGGATGCCTATCCCCGAAATCCTACCTAGGCTAAAAAAATTCTTTTGGCACCTCCTGTGGAGGAAAACTTAGTGAGTTTTTATAAAACTTTTAGATGTGGTTTGTTTAAAATATTGGGGGTGTGAGACAATCTCGTTGAAATTAAATGGGAGTGGATAGTTTCATCAAGAAAAGGGTGGGGTGTTTCAGAATCCCTTTGGAGGAAACTTACTTTGACCTCCACATTTCGAGATGAAAACTATGTGAGTGATAAGTGACTTTTTTGTGTGAATGAGTGAAAGTGTGCCAATTTTTTAATGAATTAGGTGTCACCTTGCTGGATGTGGACTTATCTTGGTCCTTACAAGTGTTTATTACCTAATTAACTAAATGCCTTTGGTACAACCTTGTGTAATTCAAAAGTCCCTAGGAAACTAGCAAGTGGACATGTGGGTCCTATACTATTCCTTTAACTCCCTATTGTGATTTAATCTAAGAAATATTTAAAACTATCATAGATTGTGATCATGTGGGCATGTATGGGCCCGTTACAAAACCTTTAAACTTCCCTAGTGATTTAATCTAAGAAAGTAAATTTCAACACTATCCTATCTTTGTAGCATGTGGGCATGTATGGGCGCATTAAAATCTTGAGATGTGTTTGAAAAATAAACTAAGAGGAGTCGCGAGGGGGTTGTTGTCCTCTCCTAAAGGTTTTAGTCTTTTTAAGGGAGATGAAATTGTCCTACAATCTTTTTCTGATTCTCAAGGTTGCTTGGAAGCGCGAGAGAAGAGCATACTAAGCAATTGTTATCCAACTTCTAGTCCTAGTGCAATTTTTATGTGATTACAAATGATTCCAACTTATACTTTTAGTCAAAGAAATTCATCCATGTGAAAAAATGAAAGAAAAAGAGGAAATAATGATTTTAAACCCCCTAAGTGCTTATGTGTTTTGACTAATCCCTTTATATGGAGAGGGAACTAAGTGTCGTGCAGATTACAACATTCATGGAATCATTTTTAAGAAGGCTAGGGGCATTCCCCAAATCACAAAAAGCTTACAATGTGTATTTTTCTGCACAGGTGTGCGGGTCTCAGAGTAGATAGAGGTGCCCTGAGCACCTGTGCACTAATCGAAATAGTATTTTGGGTGTAGGTGCATAGAACAAAACAGTAAATTTGGTGCACATGCATACGATGCATGACTATGGGTCAATAAACCCGCACACAACTGACACACTGCTGTGAAGAAAATTTTGGATGGAATTCTCTCAATTCAGCTTTGAATTGGATGTTTTGCAGGTCGGCTTGGGACGGTTAAGGTACTTGCAGGTTAAATAAACCAAAAGAAGAGCTATAAAAACCCAAATGGGGTAGGAAATTGATACCTTCCCCCAATGGAGTCGCCAATCTGTTGCACCTCTTTTGTCACCTAAATGAGCAAAACAAAGGTGCTTACAAGCTTAGTTGGGTTAGCTAAGAAAGACAGCTATAAAGGAAAAGGGTTAGAGAAAGAAACATAAAAGAACAAGCTAAGAATTAAACTAAGAAATAAAAGAACAACTAAACTATTGAGCATAAGGACATAAGAAAAAAAAAACCAATAAGACTCATGTCACCAATGGCAAGGATTATATTAGTGAAAGAAAACACCAAGAAGAAAGAGGACTTTGGGTCCCTTCTCCCTTCAAGGGAGGGCTCTTGGACCCCCACAACTAAGTTCTTCTTACAACTTTGAATGAAATGGTGAAAGAATCCCAAGCTAATCCACTCAAGAGGTGAGATGGATTGCCCAATGTAATGGTGCTAGTATACTCTTGATGAGAAAAGAGGATTCCCCAAGAGAATAGTAGCAGCATAACCTTGCTAATGAATTCCTTGAAAATGAAGTGCACCCATGGCCTCGTTTTATAGCACCTCTTTGAGGTATTGTGCAATCATCTTATAGTGTGAAAAGAGGCTACTTAGGGCATTTTTAGGTCTTTGACTAGCCACCCAGTCGGATTCAGTCGAGATTTGGGTGTCAAATCAACTTGGAAGCTAAACCAGAAGTGGGTGGGAGACCAACCAATCTCATAAATGCGTCGTTCTCATATGTGCGTGACTTTTAGTGACCATAGTCACGCATCGTGTGCATGTGTGCTTTTAGTGCGTTTTTGGATCGCGCATGTGCACGCGCGCCTTGTGTAGTCATAGCACACTTTAATTTTATATCTATTTGTATAGTTTTGGACCTTTTGGAAATGATTTTGTGGTAATTTTGGTCCATGGGTGACCTCATAAATGTTTGACAATGCTGGATTTCTGTAACCATTTGCAGACAAAATTTCAGTGATAACATACGCAATCTCAAATGGATTTCCCCGAACATCAAACCTCTGAACCACTTGGGAAATCCAATAGGACACCTTCTCACGAATGATCTATGACTGAGAGTCACTCTAGGACTTTGGAGCTTCGGGATCCGGGACTTCAGAAGATTTCCCTGCTAAAACACCACACAACCCCTGGACTTCCAAAATTCTGAATAGGCTGATCTACTGACACATGTACTCAAACATGAATGGTCTAGATTAACTCTGGAGTTTGAGACTTCGTAGGATTTCCCTGCTGAAACATTGCACAACCCCTAGACTGTCAAAAATCTGAACATTGGTTAATCTGCGGAAACACATCCTTGGAATGGATGGTGTGGATTGATTCTGGACTTCATCACTTTAGGACTTCATAGGATCTCCCTATTGAAACACCACACAACCCCCAAACTATTGAAACTCTATATCCCATGGTTGTGAGGGGTGTGTCCCTTCCCAAACAAATCCAATGACCCAATTTTAATTCTTATGGTTCCAAACCCAGAGTTACCAAGGTCTCCTTTCTTTGCTAATTTTCTCGAACTGCTATACCTTCTGAGCTTTCCAATACCACCCAAGATCTCTTTCAACACTTCTATAGCACTTTGTACATCAATTCCTTATGGAATTTTTACTCCAAATTCCACATTTGTGGCCCATCCAGGTTTAGTGTTGAAACCACGGGCTATGATACCAATTTGTAACGTCCACAACCACCTAGACTGGGGCATGCTACCTTAATTATGATCTGATACCAATTTGTAACATCCCCCGACCACCAAGGCCAGGGACACACTACCACAATATTGTTACGTTCAAGCTCTTTTCCATTTACTAGGCAATGTCACTTGAACTAAAAACTTCTCTGTCTGTTTCTGATGGTTAGAACTATCCATGCCCAGGCATAGACCTATTGGGTCATGGAACTCAAATATATTTATGGAACATCATACATATAATTAAACCATAATATGCATTCTACTAATACACAATTTTAATGCATAAATCACAACCATTTTCTGCAAACAACTCACACATGCAACATTATAAATACCATGACATTTACATGATACACAACATACAAATTATCATAGAAATGGTACTTATATTTTTATGAAGGTCACCAATTGTGTGAATACCTTACAAAAACCTCCCATCTTTAGACCACACTGCTCATCATTCTCAGCAGTGGGTCACCCCCTAGCTGGGACTAAACTCCACCGGGGTAAAAGGGATCCTAGGCTAGGCTGAGGTTACAAAGTCTCTAGGAAGGATTTTGTCCCCATGAGTCCACTCATGTACACAACTTCTATTCCCTCATTCCCCACATGCCTTTCCCACCCTAGGGAGTGTGCCCCTTCTCTACTCGACAACCCTTTGGCTACCTCACTTCCCTTCCAGAGCTTCAACAACAGGAAGGATAGGAAGTCTTAGAGCACTACAACTATCGTGAGGCTTCCTCTAGGAAAATCACTTCCCCAGTAACCCCTCTCACCTGGAAAGAGTTGTTCACAGGCCTGACAACCTTCTTATTCTATCCATGGGACTGATAACCTGCCTCCTCAATTCCACAGGCCTGATAACCTGCTTCTTCAGTCCAACTCTCATTCCAATCCAGTCTGGGTAATCACAACAATGAATCGGGTATGGCTCTCGTAAGGACACTAAACCACACTAGTCTATAGAAAAAAATGTGGTCAACAACAAGAATTTGCTTAGGGTGATCAGGCTCAGGCACTAAACAGACGTGTTATGTTGCACATAGAAGTATGGGTTAGCTTCATGGGTTGCAGATTACAGATCTTGCATGAAAGTTGCAGAGGTCAATGATAGAGGTAGTGGATGTTGTGTGAATGGATAGTCTGAGTGCATGAGTGTGTGCCTCCAGTGCATGGAAAGAATGGTTGACTAACTCAACAACGATTGATTTTACCCACATAAATCTGCATTTGCCAAGATTGACATGTGGCTCTCTTGGGATTTTGTTTCTCCCAACTTGGAGTTCGTTCCTTTCCCAAAGGAACTTAGGATAATAGGGTTTATTTTCCAAACGTTAGTCTTTAGGAAAATATATTATAATATTCCCTTGGGTTTAAGCTCTTCAAGCTTATCCATTTTTCCTAGATTCTTGTCCCCTTCCCTTTCCCTTCCCAGTGGAGCTTAGTCCCTCATATCTCTTTCTTCGTGGTCAGTCTACACGCAGTGATGTATTTTTATTAATGATCTACATAATTACATACACAAAAATAGGCTCGATGGTCTTAGCATCTAGGCTCTCCTGCCTAATAAACACATAATCCTCCCAACTTATAAACACTTGTCTCACCAGCCTATAAACACAATTACAATTCAGCAGGGGCTCGACCTTGGGGTATTACATTCACTGAGTCTGCTTGCTACTTTTTTCTTCACCAATTATGCTTTTTGCTTCTTCCTTCACCAAATCTACTCATTTCTTCTTCCTTCAGTATGTCTTCCCACTACTTCTTACTTTACTAGGTATGACCAAAATTTGAATTTCCAAATGGTAACTTTCTCAAACCTTGTTTTTTTGGGTTTCTTCCAAGGAGTGAAAGTTGTACAACATGCTATGTATCCAATTTTGAAAATCTAATTAAAAAATTGTTACCTGAGGTAATGTTGTATATCTCCTCTATTCTATTATTTTTTCACAATATAAAGAGTCCTACAAAATAAGTTATAGTGAAAATGCCAAGCTAAGATGTTTGAAACTAATTTTAGGAGCATTCCATAACCCTAATTTCTATGGGGAATATATTTAAAAGTATAGCGAACCAACATATGAAATTTATACCACATGTACAACCATATCTCTCCTCTATCACTGTAAAGTTTCAAGTTTTGGAAACATTCCAAAAAATAAGTTATTGCAAAAGTTCCAAGATGACCTATTTGAAATTGATTTTAGGAGAATTTTGGAACCCTAAATTCCATAGGTAATATCCCCAAAAGTATAACAAAACAACATCTAAACTTTGTACCACACATACACAATGATATCACCTATGTGTTGGAAACATTTCAAGGTCTGAAACATCCTAGAAAATAAGTTATAGATAAATTTCCTAGATGACCTGTTTGAATCTAATTTTAGGAGCATTTAGGAACACTAAATTCCATAGGTCATATCTATGAAAGTATAGATAAATAGCATATGAAGCTATACCACATGTACGCCAAAATATCTACTCTATCTCTTCAAAGTTTCAATGTCTAAAACATCCCAAAAAATAACTTTTAGCAAAAGTGCCATGGTGACCTATTTGAAATTGATTTTAGGAGCATTCTGGAACCCTAATTTCCATAGGGCATATCTTCTAAAATATAGGGACCAACATCTGAAATGTGTACTACATGTACACCGATATATCTCTTCTATCTCTTCCAATTTTCTAAGTCATAAACATCCTAAAAACAATTATCAGGAAAATGCCAAGATGACTTAAAATTGATTTCACAATTCAATCTTTGCTAATCCATTTTTCACACACACTTTCTCTCAATGCTTTCTCTTTTTATACTTTTTCATACACTTTAATGAAGCGACATGTCCCATAATTAAATAATCAATTCCAATACCATGGGAAAATACCCCAAATACCCCAAACCCATGGATTTGAAACCACCATTTCACTTTTTACTTTTTCACATGCACCCTTTTTTAATATACTTGTATACATGTATATTTAAATCAATCTTGGAAATGTTGCGTGTATTGTAATTTCATAATATAACATTAATCATATCATTAATCTTTTGACATCAATGAAAATAATTCTAACAATCTCCCCCTTTGTCATTGATGGCAATCTTGTAGTGAAACACATAGTCCACCATGCATAGAACAAATTATTCCCCCGTCTACAACTCTCCCCCTTTGACGTCAATGAAAAATGGATATCCCCCCTGAACTTGTTCTTCTCTTAAAACACTCAATCAAAAATCTAGTTGACTGTCATGTCAGGTTGATCCTTGGTCGACCACTTCCAAAGAAATCATTAGTAGGTAAGAGGAACGTTGTACGAATGCAAGGCCGATTATATGGAAATATATAAAGTTCTCAAACATTTGTTCAAATTATTCCATGACTATCCATCAACCCAACCATACTCTATCCTGGTAGTCGACAGTAGTCCATAACTATGTCTTTCACATCTCCTTTGCAAATATTTCAAATCATGATTGCCATTCCTTTGATTTTTATGGTGAGGATGATGATAGTGAAATATATTTTAATCGGTTGCTAAAAGGAAGTAGGCTCAGGGTCAGGTTCACTTATAGGATTAGAACAACCTGACATATTGGCAACAATGTCATTTATATGCTTGAATTATGCCATGTGAGGAAAATGAAACTCATCAATTTGTTTGGAATAATCAATAGTAGGTTTCTCTTTTCAAAAACCAGTCTAAACTCCAACTATAATAAATAAAACTTCCTTGGTTATAGCAAGGCCAGGTGTAGGTAGGAAGGAAAAAACAACATCATATCTAGGACCAGTATTAAAGAATGGAAACCTTTGACAATTAATTATATCATCTAATATTTTAGTACTCTTTTCAAACTTCAAGCTTATGTTCAACTTAATAGTTGTTTTCTCGAGTTCCTTTCTTAAGGAAACAATTTCAGATTCTATATCTTCACAATTTCATTCCTTTTTCTTTAGCTGGACTCTCACCATTTCTTCCATTCTCCTTTCTTCTTCCAATTGAACCCTTAGGTTCATGATATTATATTATGTTTCTTCAAGGACTTGTGACATTTTGGCATTTGAATCATGATCCTCTTCTTCATATTTGTGCTATTTCTCCTTTTCTTTCCAATTATTTTTCTCAAGATTCTTTGTTTTTCTTAAATCACACATGATTTCTTCTTCAATATCCACTTCCCTGTTTGTTTCAACATATTCCTATTCTTCTAAATCCATTGTTCTTTCCCTATGTCTTTATCAATCTTTTTTTCTATCTCCATGAAAAGGGTTTCGTCTCTTTCACTATCTGAGATAATTTCATTCCTCTATTTAGATGATCTACTTTGTAGAGACAGAGGAGATATCTGGGTGTACATGTGGTAAAAATTTTATATGTTGGTTTTCTACACTTTCATAGATGTACCTTGTGGAATTTAGGGCTTTCGAATGCTCCTAAAATCAATTTCAAACATGTGAACTTGGAATTTCAACTATAAATTATTTTTCGGGACTCTTCAAACTGTAAAAATTTCAAAGAATGGAGGAGACATACAAAAGTACCTCAGGTAATATTTTGATAATCAAATTTGAAAAATTGGATATGTGGCATGATGTACAAGTTCATTCTTAGGAAGAGGCCCAAAACAACAAGATTTTAGAAAGTTGTCGTTTGGAAATTCAAATTTTGCTAATCCATTTTTTAGACACACACTTTCTCTCAATGCTTTTTCTTTGTTTACTTTTTTGTACCATTCATGATGAGCTATGTCCCTTAATTAAATAATTAATTCCCAATACCATGGGAAAATACCCCCAAAACCATGGGAAAAATACCCCAAACCCATGGGTTTGAAACCACCATTTCACTTTTTACTTTTTCACATGCACCTATTTTTTAGTATACTTGTGGAGCTATATATATAAATAAATATTGGAAATGTTGTGTGTATTGTGCTATCATAATATGGAATTAATGACATCCTTATACCTTTGACATTAGTGACAATAATTCCAACAATCACAAATGTTGATCATCACCATGTTATTAAAGGAGAGCGGTTAGGACCTCAATTTTTGATGTGTTGGTGAAAGAAAAATTATTGTTGTGCAATAGTTGTTTGTCTTGGTGCCACTTCAAAATCTAGTTATTTATCCAATAGAAAAAATAATGGATGACAAATAGGTTCCATGCTAAAGGTTAAAGGAATAAAACAAGTAGAAGATCCATCCTCAACAATGAACAATGATGACAACCTTACTAAAGTCTTGAGAATAAAAGTGACAAAAAAGCCCTACAACCACCTCAAACACCCAAGTTTAAGGGCTAGTATTGAGGATCACTACATTGGAATTCTATGTAACAACTCTAAAGGTGATTTTTTTTGTAAAGGGTGATGTTTTTGAGGGGAAAATGCTCATAGTTTAATCATCAAACCCAC
The DNA here is from genome assembly GCA_000966675.3 of Picea glauca. NCBI lineage: Eukaryota > Viridiplantae > Streptophyta > Pinopsida > Pinales > Pinaceae > Picea > Picea glauca. Next base: position 143,061 of record JZKD02S0991930.1, on the reverse strand, counting down.
AATGTGCAATATGGCTAGGCAGGGAAATGTGAAATACTTATTAAAATTCATATGCTATTGTTGAAACATATATGTCAAAGGTTTGATGGAATCTTATTTCAACACTCAGATCCTATATACATTTTTTTATAAGATTAATATTAACACTTTTGTAATTTGATATTAAAACTTTGGGTACCCAATATTGAGACTTTCATAGTCTAAATTCTAGGTGATAAGTCCAAACTTAAGGAAACAATATGCATTTGACCAAGGTCACTAATTTTTTTTTACATTATGCAGTTGACCAAAATAAGGTTTCATATCGTTACATAAATGTCAAACCAAGAAAAATACCATGTAACATTGGTATTCATAAAGAGAACATCATCGTCATATTTTCATATATGAAAATAAAATTTAATTCTTATGGAATTCTAGAGAACACCAAAATTTATAACTTCATACTGTTTGTCACTTTATTAATTAATTTACAACAAATAATTGAAAAAAATATGTATTTCATATCACAAATGAAGTTGCATAAATATCTCATATACATGTTTAAATGCTTTCAACAACCAAATTTATCAATATCAATCTTAATTTATTAATAMAATATATKTTTGAAAAAATTATATTTTATTTGTTAATTTAATACATTCATGTGAATATATAAATTATGATKGTATGAAAACCATTTTTATAGTTTAATAGAAGAGATGTATAATTTCTTTATACTCAACATAGAATTGACAAATTACATTAAAAAAATATTAATAATAAAAAATATTTCAATATCAAACATAAATAAAATATTTTAGTATGAACATTAATTAAAATAATTTTACATCAATTTTCAATATATATATATAGAGAGAGAACAAAAAAATCTTATGCAATGGATAGGTGTTTTTTACTATCACATTATGAGGGAGATGTATAATTCTTTTGGTGTTTAACATGAAGTTGACATGTGGCATAACAAAAAAATATTAATAACAAAAAAAATATTTAGATGTTGACCAGGAATAAAATATTTCAATATTCACATTAAATAATATATATATATATATATATATATATATATATATTAAAAGCAATTAATAGTAAAACAATTTTTGTGGTTAAAACATTTTAATGGTGGTTTCTCACTATGAGTGAGAAGTGTAATTATTTTCATGCTCAGCATGTGGTGGTGTGTAAAGAATCATCATATATCCATCTTAACTTTGTATTTATCATGTGTCCAAAAAAATCAAATCTCTTGAGGTGGAAASTTTTTATTGTGAAAAAACTTGAAAACAAATTTATACCTTAAAAAATCTAATCTTTCTCAACACATAATACATTGAAAGTTAAAATAAATTTAAACTAATTTTAAAACACTAAAAATCAAAATTTGTTAACACAAACATAAATAATCATCCAATTCTTAACCTAAATATATTCATACACTTAAAAGTACTATGACATTGTAAAAGAAGGAAGTGAATCATCATGCTTTAATTATTTAGTGTGTACAACATCTTGAATAATTCAATTATAAGTGAATGGCTCAACCATTATTAATACTAGCAACAATCACTTTTATGTAAAAAGTGGTTGATATATGCCAATCGATGCCATTAATTTAAAAAAGTGGAAAATGACACCGATCGTATATCAACCACTTTTTACATAAAAGTGGTTGGATCGTCGTGCTAGTTGAAACACATGCATCCAACTATAGACACTTAGCTTAACCACTGCTGTGTTTGGATCGTCGTGCTAGTTGAAACACATGCATCTAGCTATTACTGTCATGCTAGTTGAAACACATCATGCTAGATGTGGCGATTCATTGTTATCTTTATAATCCTTCATAATTAGTTAAAAACTAGTTAAACGTGGTAGTGAATGGCTAGGGTAGTAATTCCTTAATCATATTAAGAAAATGTGAAAAAGTAAACAAGGAAACGTAAGCATTCATAAATGCAAGGAAGTTATCAACATTAAATTGCATTCATTGATTTGGGCGTAAGACGAAGAATATGCCAGCATCTTTGATTGTTGACCATCAGATTAGAATTTGTAATTAAAAAACTCATTAAACCATCAATTCCAATAGGGGAGACGCCTATCGGCATAATTATCGTTATCATGTAATTGTGTTCCTTTCTGTACAACATCTTGAATAATTCACATTTTGAATAATTCAATTATAAGCGAAAGACCCAACCATTATTAATATTATCATTATCATATAATTGTGTTCCTTTTTAAAATTCACATTAATTAAACATGTATTATTATATTCCTTTTTTAAATTTACATTAATTATAATATATTTTATTATTATTTATTATCTCATGATTTGAATATATAAAATAACTTTGACATTGTTGATTTGAATATATAAAATAACTTTGACATGGTTCTTTGCACATGACAATCTACCAATTAACACAAACATAAATAATCATACCATTCTTAACATATTTATATCCATACACTTAAGAACATCATTGCAATAGAAGGAACTAGATCATCATCATGCATTAATTGTTTAATCTAAAAGGTCTTGAGTAGCTCAAGAATAGGTGAAGGGTTCCCACCAATATTAATATCACAATTATCATGTAATTGTTGTATTCCTTCATTAAATTCACATTAATGACTGTATCATCTTATTATTTGTTAAAGAACAATGAATGTTATGATTTGAATATGTGACCAAATTTGACATTGTTTTCTCCCTATTACACTTGACAATTTACCAAATATCTTATGTGTTAGGCTAGAATATTGTCTACAATCTATCAAATGTCTTATGTGTTAGGCTAGATTATTGTTTAATAATAATAACCAAGTCATAAAAGACTAAATAAAACCTCTTTCATTACACATTAAGATGCCACCAATATTAAAACATGTAGATTATTTAGATTATTGTCTGATAATGATGACATAACCATTAAAAAAAATTAAGTAAAACCTTCTTCATTATACATGAGATGCCATCCATACTTAAACATGTGTCTTAAATACTTAAGATCTATAAGAGCTTCATCAATGTAGGCAAGAATCTACAAAGATGATTGTCCATTAATGCATAAATGTGGAATCAAGAAAAAATGCGTGGTCACACATGTATGCTTAATATAAAATTATCATGATATTTTCAAATATGAAATGAAAATTCAATTCTAACTAAACTGCAAGTTGCATCAAACTGGATAAGATTGTTTGTAATGACGCTCTTAAAAGTGGCCAATTGTTTTTGTTTTTGTTTTTAAGGTCGAAGCCCAAACTTGTTTGTCTTTTCGATAAAACCAAAACAAATACTGGAGTGTGATTAACCCTCCACAGAAGGAATATCTTGGAACGCCAATTCCCATGTGACAGAGATCTCTAAGTAATCCATTTGCACCCACCTACTATCTTATCTTATATTCTTGTAGTCGTGCATTAAAATAGTTTAAAAGCCATGTTGTCCATTATAGAGCGAGGAATAAAATTTATCCGGAATTGAAGCAATGAATTTATTCCTGTGATTCAGAAGTCAACGTTGGGCATTTGAGGTTCGCTGTGGACAGATTATATTCCATCTGGATGCTCGCTCTGATGATGTTGCTTACAGTAACAGGGAAAATGGCGAGATTTTGGCGATTGTTGTGAGTTATTCTCCCATAATTATCGGTAATTAGTCTCCCATATTTACCGGTATTGGTAGTGGTTTTCACAACTTATTATTATTATTCAATCAACTCAGGAATGCCCACATCTTTGCCCGGCGATGGCTAATGCCATCTATACCAGAGCGGTTTTAACGGCTGCTCAATGTGGCGTAACGAATACCGGCGATGGGACGGTGTTTTAACTGGGTATATATACGGGTGGGCTTCCATATCCACGGGTGGGCTTCCATATCCACGTTAACAACGGAGACTCTCACGCTGTTTTCGTGATCAAGTTTAACTAAATTAGCATGTCCACCCTAAGACCGAGCATTAATATATATATATATATATATATATAAAAGTAAATATGTATATATATGGTTGGCTGCGTCTAATTCGTTATTCATATATTTCATATATATATATATATGGTTTTAAATTGCAGCATATATAATATAATCACATTAGGAGACAATGTAAATTACTTATTAGAAAATCAAGAAGATCAAAATCCCAACCCATCACAGCCATTCAATGTAAACACTCAAATTGAAGAGGGGTTGACTATATTAAGAACCCTTGATGAACAATTAAAGGACACTAGAGAGCCTAACAGAGTCTCCTTGGCCACTTCTTTGGACATCATTGTGAATTTCATTGCAAGTGTCCAAGGGAAATTGACCTCTATTGTTGATTATAGGGAAATAATGTATAAGTACTACAATATTGGTTTGGACAAACCAAATGAAAGAGTTGGGCATTTCAAAATCACAAATATTGTCTATTTTTAGGGATCCTAGAACTAGACAAGAACTACCATTGAACAAGAAACACATCTTCATTGATTGGTGCATCCATCCCCAAATTAGTCAAAATTGGATGAATAGGTGGTATATGATTTTTGATAAGCCTCTCTGCAATAACAGGGAGGTTCTCTTATATTTTATGAGAAAATTATGGGTTGATTTTATTATGGGTAAGTATGTCAACTACTTTGGCATTGGAGAATTCCAGGGGGTGAGTCTAGGGTCCACATAGGACTGAGAGCATGTCAGGTGCGACCCCATGTTAGGTCCTCGTCCCCCCAGGTGAAGGTCTGAACCCCCTACCCAATATCCTCCTATTGTAGAGAGCTTGCAATAGGTAAAGCTAGCCATTTCATCATTGACTCGTAGCCTAGTGCAACATAGTAGCTTTRTTGCACTATTTGGGGGGGTGTCTTCTARTGACATTGATAGAGGGGTTGGAGGTTCAACATGCATGGAAGATTATAATGAGGAGAGGGCACATGGACATAGCATCTATCCATGTGAAACTCACATATTCTTGAGTTGCGTGCAGACACGATATGGGCCTATAGAGCCCAATCGACAACATCGATTCATGGAGGAGGTTAGTATCATAACCCTTTTTATGTTCTTCATCGTTATATATTTATTTTTTATTATGTGTATTTATATCGATATTTCATTGTGTGATTTTTTGCAGTTGTTACGTCCTAGTAGTAGACCCTCTATGCCGATGGATGCATCGGTGCCTAGCCCCAACACTAATGCAACAATAGAGGTTGTAATTGGGCACACCTCACACTCAGGTATGTATCACATATGATAAATTCACCTTAGTGATTTCTTTATTTTATGGCATACTCAATTTTTTAATGTTCTCATGTTTCTACAGGATTTGGGAGTAGGCGATGTCG
>JZKD02S0991930.1:101235-114995 GCA_000966675.3 Picea glauca | reverse complement strand
CTCTTCTCAGAGATAAGCTGCCACCATTCTAGCGAGTCTTTCACTCTGTATTTTTACAGTCTCTGTACATTTCTCCGATTAATAGAAATCGTGTATTACTGTATATCTGTGTTTACGGTTGCATCTCTGATACATTTCTCTTATATTATTGAATATCTACAATATCTCTGTGCATTTATTTATTATATATCCGCTCTCATTTCGTGCCAAAAATAATCCGGATCAACTTTGGTCGTCCAGATCTGCTCGCCACTTACCCTAAGGCACACTCGCACCCCATCTTAAAGTTGATGTCTCTTCCCCACATATGACAGTCATTATAGACCCTGAGACCCTCTAAAAGAATCTCATCCATTCATCGGTATTTATCATCACGAGAGTCTGAACTCTCAACCACGGGACTCCCGAATTCTTGATCCCTGATTTCCCGATGCGCTTAATCTCTCAACAGGTAGCCTCCTTAAATCGGATGGTCCAGATCTGTCTTGGGGTTTCCACCATGGAAAGTCACGATCTCTCGTCACCAAGACTCCCGAGTTTGCGATTCCCAATTTCTCGAAATGGGAAATCTCATGACACATGGCCCCCTTAAATCGGACGATCCATATATTATCTCGGGGTTTCCACAATGGAAAGTCCCGATCTCTCATCACTAGAAATCTCGAGTTCTCGACTCCCAATTTCCCGAAATGGCAATACTCACGACATGTGACCTCCTTAAATCAAATGGTCCAGATCTTATCTCGGGGTTTCCACAATGGAAAGTCCCGATCTCTCATCACCAGAACTCCCGAGTTCTCGACTCCTGATTTCCCGAAATGGGAAATCTTACAACATGTGGCCTCCTTTAATTAGATGAACCAAATCAATTTCAGGGCTTTCTCCCTTATTCACTGGGGGTTTAACCCTCGGGTATTTCCTAACAGATCCAATGGCTGTCAGGTTTTTCAGCTGAGATCTGATGGCTCAGACAGGTTCCTAACTTCTGTTCTTTCCCATGACTCCCTAGACGTCGAAAGATCAACGATCTGGATTCTCTCATGGACCTTGGGGGTCTACAATCTAGATCTCTTCACTACCCACAAAGACACAAAAGGTCATAGGGGTATGGCACTTAACATCCTACTTTCTCCTACCAAATCTAATGGTCATGAGTGACCATATATTTCCCGACGGAATCCCGTCCATCGATCACCACCTATCAAGGTTAAGGCACTTAACTTTCCAGCTTCTTCTTCTTATCTGACAGTCGTGAATGACCATAGATCTCCTGACGGGATCTCGTCCATCGATTCGATACCTATCAGGGATTTCTTAGGGCCTTGCGTCCTCACGTCCTCCTTCCAGGTTCTTGAGGATGTTTTCAAGGAGGGTATCTCTATGGGGAGGTTTACCCAGGGTACTATCTAAGGAAGATAAGGGTATCTCTCTCTCCCGAGAACCAGGTGTGAAGTCTGAATTAGATCAACATGCATATAAATAACAATTTAAGAGAGCATAAGCCACACGTAGTCTTTCCATATAAACATACAACTACCAGTACTGATCAAAATACCATACAGACATTCTTATAATGAAGTCATTCACGATTTCACATCTTATGATCATAAATTTCAACATACATATATTTCAAGATGTCAAAGGCAAAACACTTATTAGAAAGTAACACCAGGGGTTATGCAACTGCTGAGAGGGGTACTCATTTCCACCCAACCGTAGGCTCAGCGACTCCCAGCGGATTTACCACTAGCCACCCCCGAGCTGAGACCACAATGTTGTGAGACTGCGTCTCTATTTTCTAGTGACCAGGAGTGAAGGTTACTCTCCTCCCTCTCTGCTATCACCCACTCTGAATATATCTAGAGTTCTCTTCCTCCCCTTGCATCTGCCCCCAATCACTTCTCCCCTACACCTTATCCTCTTGCGAGGTTGCATGTGGCGTGATTTCCCTCGTGCTAGTCAGGCCTGACGGCTCTACGGATGGGCAGTTCACCTCCCCATCCCTCATAAATTACTAAGGAGCCACCTACCTACCAGCCTGTGAGACATTAAATTCAGGGCCAACGAGCCGCTTTTTGTTTTCTAGGCCAGTGAAGTCCAAATAAGGTATTGATTTTTAGTGGAAGTTAATGCGACCTTTCCAGGTGCCTTCCACTGCCTTTCTGCAGCCATCATGGTCTCTTTTTCAGCATATCCCCTCTCAGCAGTTGTGCAATATAAATTCATAATATTATTCACATGCATCGACCTTTTCCACAAGGTCCATTCACATCACATATTCACATTTTTTAGTTTGCCACAGTTCTTGGCCAGTCCAGTTATTTTTTCAAACTGGGGGAAACAAGGTGTTACAATTCCCTCCCTCATAAAGGAACATCATCCTCGATGTTCTTATCTTTTAACATGAATTTCATGTACAAAAGTAAACAAAATCGGAAATGCCTATCTCATGGAATCCTCCATTTCCCNCTTATCTCGGGGTTTCCACAATGGAAAGTCCCGATCTCTCATCACCAGAACTCCCGAGTTCTCGACTCCTGATTTCCCGAAATGGGAAATCTTACAACATGTGGCCTCCTTTAATCAGATGAACCAAATCAATTTCAGGGCTTTCTCCCTTATTCACTGGGGGTTTAACCCTCGGGTATTTCCTGACAGATCCAATGGCTGTGAGGTTTTTCAGCTGAGATCTGATGGCTCAGAAAGGTTCCTAACTTCTGTTCTTTCCCATGACTCCCTGGACGTCGAAAGATCAACGATCTAGATTCTCTCATGGACCTTAGGGGTCTACAATCTAGATCTCTTCACTACCCACAAAGACACAGAAGGTCATAGGGGTATGGAACTTAACATCCTACTTTCTCCTACCAAATCTAATGTTCATGAGTTACCATAGATTTCCCGACGAAATCCCATCCATCGATCACCACCTATCAAGGTTAAGGCACTTAACTTTCCAACTTCTTCTTCTTATCTGACAGTCGTGAATGACCACAGATCTCCTGACGGGATCTCGTCCATCGATTTGATACCTATCAGGGATTTCCTAGGGCCTTACGTCCTCACGTCCTCCTTCCAGGTTCTTGAGGATGTTTTCAAGGAGGGTATCTCTATGGGGAGGTTTACCCAGGGTACTATCTAAGGCAGATAAGGGTATCTCTCTCTCCCGAGAACCAGGTGTGAAGTCTGAATTAGATCAGCATGCATATAAATAACAATTTAAGAGAGCATAAGCCACACGTAGTCTTTCCATATAAACATACAACTACCAGTACTGATCAAAATACCATACAGACATTCTTATAACGAATTCATTCACGATTTCACATCTTATGATCATAAATGTCAACATACATATATTTCAAGATGTCAAAGGCAAAACACTTATCAGAAAGTAACACCATGGGTTATGCAACTGCTGAGAGGGGTACTCGTTTCCACCCAACCGTAGGCTCAGCGACTCCCAGCGGATTTACCACTAGCCACCCCCGAGATGAGACCACAATGTTGTGAGACTGCGTCTCTATTTTCCAGTGACCAGGAGTGAAGGTTACTCTCCTCCCTCTCTGCTATCACCCACTCTGCATATAGCTAGAGTTCTCTTCCTCCCCTTGCATCTGCCCCCAATCGCTTCTCCCCTACACCTTATCCTCTTGTGAGGTTGCATGTGGCGTGATTTCCCTCGCGCTAGTCAGGCCTGATGGCTCTATGGATGGGCGGTTCACCTCCCCATCCCTCATAAATTCCTAAGGAGCCACCTACCTACCAGCCCGTGAGACATTAAATTCAGGGCCAACGAGACGCTTTTTGTTTTCTAGGCCAGTGAAGTCCAAATAAGGTATTGATTTTCGGTGGAAGTTAATGCTACCTTTCCAGGTGCCTTCCACTGCCTTTCTGCAGCCATCATGGTCTCTTTTTTAGCAAATCCCCTCTCAGTAGTCCTGCAATATAAATTCATAATATTATTCACATGCATCGACCTTTTCCACAAGGTCCATTCACATCACATATTCACATTTTTGAGTTTGCCACAGTTCTTGGCCAGTCCAGTTATTTTTTCAAACTAGGGGAAACAGGGTGTTACAATTCCCTCCCCCATAAAGGAACATCATCCTCGATGTTCTTATCTTTTAACATGAATTTCATGTACAAAAGTAAACAAAATCGGAAATTCCTGTCTCATGGAATCCTCCATTTCCCATGTAGCCTCATCTGGGCCAAAATTGTCTCCACTGCACCTTTACCTGTGCAATGGTTCGGTTCCAGAGTGGGGTTTCCTTTCTGTCCAATATGCATTGGGGTTCTGGTAGAAATTCTCCCTTNAGTTAAGTTAGGGGGTTACTCCTCTTAGGAGTGCTTCGAACGGAGCTTATGCGCAACTCATTCATGAGCCCAATCAGGCCGAGTGTTTTCACCATGCTCTGATACCACTTTGTCAAATACCCACTACCATAATCAAATTTTCATTGATTTCTGCAGGATTAGAGCCCCCGAATTACCTACAAAGGCCTAGCTCAAGCTAGCTCTTTCTCTCTCTCTCTTCCCATGTGATCACGGGTCATGATCATAGGTCAAATAATCATGGTGCCTCTTTGTATTTCACGCCTCGACACTACAATGATGTTGAATCGTTCGACTCTGCAACCGTCGAACCCCGACAGGGTTAGCAACTGGCCAATAGGGATGAATCCCTACAGGGTTAGCAGATGGCCAATAGGAATGGCCTTGTCGCGTGGTTGAGTGGAGTACAGGTGGCAAGAGGGGAAACATAACATGGTGGGCAGCGTGACAGGAGATGGGTCCCACTTCACATGCCACACCATTTCAGACCCCCCCCATTAAAGGCAGAATGGCAAGGGGGGTCCAGAATTCTCCTGAATGTCATTGATCAAGGTGGATTGATCCTAACTGTTCCTGAGTTGCATGTTCGATTCTGGACCTCCCCCTGCTAAAGGAATAACAACAAGGGGGCTCCGAAATGAAGCCTCAGCCATAGATCTGGGCGGGTGGACTTTGGTCGTCCAGATCTTCTCGCCACTTACCCTAAGGCGCACTCACACCCTGTCTTAAAGTTGACATCTCTTCCCCACATATGATGGTCATTATAGACCCTGAGAGCCACCGAAAGAATCTCATCCATTCATCAGGATTTATCATCACGAGAGTCCGAACTCTTGACCACGGGACTCCCAAATTCTCGATCCCTGGTTTCCTGATGTGGTTAATATCTTGACATGTAGCCTCCTTAAATCGGATGGTCCAGATCTGTCTTGGGGTTTCCACCATGGAAAGTCTCGATCTCTCATCACCAGGACTCCCGAGTTTGCGATTCCCGATTTCTCGAAATGGGAAATCTCATGACACGTGGCCCCCTTAAATCGGACGGGCCAGATCTTATCTTGAGGTTTCCACAATGGAAAGTCCCGATCTCTCATCACCAGAACTCTCGAGTTCTCGACTCCCGATTTCCCAAAATGGGAAATCTCATGACACGTGGCCTCCTTAAATCAGACGGTCCAGATCTTATCTCGGGGTTTCCACAATGGAAAGTCTCGATATCTCATCACCAGAACTCTCGAGTTCTCGACTCTCATTTTCCTGAAATGGGAAATCTTATGACACGTGGCCTCCTTTAATCGGACGACCAATGGCTGTCAGGTTTTTCAGTCGAGATTTGATGTCTCAGACAGGTTCCTAACTTGTGTTCTTTCCCACGACTCCCTGGACATGGAAAGATCAACGATCTGGATGCTCTCATGGACCTTGGGGGTCTACGATCCTGATCTCTTCACTACCCATGAAGACATATAAGGTCACAGGGGTATGGCACTTAACATCCTACTTTCTCCTACTAAATCTAATGGTCATGAGTGACCATATATTTCCCGATGGAATCTCATCTGTCGATCACCACCTATCAAGGTTAAGGCACTTAACTTTCCATCTTCTTATTCTTATTTGACGGTCATGAGTGACCACAGATCTCCCGATGGGATCTCGTCCGTTGATTCGATACCTATCAGTGATTTCTTAGGGCCTTGCTTCCTCACGTCCTCCTTCCAGGTTCTTGAGGATGTTTTCAAGGAGGGTATCTCTATGGGGAGGTTTACCCAGGGTACTATCTAAGGCAAATAAGGGTATCTCTCTATCCCAAGAACCAGGCATGAAGTCTGAATTAGATCAGCATGCATATAAATAACAATTTAAGAGAGCATAAGCCACACATAGTCTTTCCATATAAACATACAACTACCAGTACTGATCAAAATACCATACCGACATTCTTATAATGAAGTCATTCACGATTTCACAGCTTATGATCATAAATGTCAACATACATATATTTCAAGATGTCAAAGGAAAAACACTTATTAGAAAGTAACATCAGGGGTTATGCAACTGCTGAGAGGGGTACTCGTTTCCACCCAACCATAGGCTCAACGACTCCCAGCGGATTTACCACTAGCCACCCCCGATCTGAGACCATGATGCTGTGAGACTGCGTCTATGTTTTCCAGTGACCAGTAGAAAAGGTTACTCTCCTCCCTCTCTTCTATCACCCACTCTGCATATAGCCAGAGTTCTCTTCCTCCCCTCGCGTCTTCTCCCAATCGCTTCTCCCCCACACCTTATCCTCTTGCGAGGTTGTGTGTGGTGTGATTTCCCTCATGCTGGTCAGGCTTGATGACTCTGCAGATGGGCGGTTCACCTCCCCATACCTCATTAATTCCTGAGGAGCCATCTACCTATCAGCCTGCGAGACATTAAATTCAGGGCCAGCGAGCCACTTTTAGTTCTCCGGGCCAGTGAAGTCCAAATACGATATTGATTTTCGGTGGAAGTTAACACCACCTTTCCAGATGCCTTCCACCGCCTTTCTGCAACCATCGTGGTCTCTTTTTTAGCATATCCCCTCTCAACAGTCCTGCAATATAAGTTCATAATATTATTCACATTCATTGACCTTTTCCACAAGGTCCATTCACATCACATATTCACATTTCTGAGTTTGCCACAGTTCTTGGCCAGTCCAGTTATTTTTTCAAACCCGGGGAAACAAGGTGTTACACCAGGGATGTGGCCATCACCTTCCCCCAATTTGGAGAAGAATCCATCAACAAGGGTCAATAGTTTGAGCTCATTTATTCACAGTCAGGATACTTATATATGGTACTACATGACGCCTTGAGACTTGTTCCATTCAACCACAACAAACCTCGGATGTCTCACTCCGCAGATGGATTGATTGGTACCACTACACACCACAATCCACACCTCCAACAACCACCTATGTATGGAACACCTCAATATACGCCGGTATATGGAGGAAACTCTTATTATCCTCCTCCCCTTTATCAACAACCATACCATGTTTCCCTCCCTCCACCCATAAGTGGACCCCCACCAACACCCATGACGCGCCTGACTATTCAACCTAGTTCTGGAAAAACCTCTACCTCTACTTACACCCTAAACACTAGTGAAAGCACCATGCCTTCCTATGTACCTTACAGATCATTTCACAACATAATCCATGCTTCCCATTTCCTATTCCTCCCCATCCCATTGCTTCTCCATAAGGACAACCACATGCTGGGGTTAACTTTGTTTAGCACTCTCCTGTTCAACAAGTCCACAATTTAGAACAAATGAATACGGAAAATCTGACCCATCAGTCGAATATTGAAAAAAATAAAGGAAAAAACTGAAACAATAATAATATAAGACCAGGAGGGAACCAAAACCACCCCTAACAAAACCAACCTGTCGGGGGCAATTAGAATCAGGGGACCCATAACCCCCAAGGAGGAAATAACAAAAAATGACAATGGAAGAACAACAAAAATCTTCGAACAAACTTCCCTTGTGCCCTTTACAGTGAGTATGGCCATTATACTCACCATTTCCCTCAAATCACCGACTTTAAATGAATGAAAGAATNTATAACATGCACACAAATTCATAACTCTTTCACATGCATACACAGTCGGGTTCTTGTTTCCAAGTTTTGATCCTGGATAAGAGAGTTAAGTTAGGGGGTTACTCCTCTTAGGAGTTCTTCGAACAGAGCTTATGCGCAACTCATTCATGAGCCCAATCAGGCCGAGTGTTGTCACCATGATCTGATACCACTTTGTCAAATACCCACTACCATAATCAAATTTTTGTTGATTTCTACAGGATTAGAGCCCCCGAATTACCTACAGAGGCCTAGCTCAAGCTAGCTCTTTCTCTCTCTCTCTTCCCATGTGATCATGGGTCATGATCACAGGTCAAATAATCATGGTGACTCTTTGTATTTCACGCCTTGACACTACAGTGATGTTGAATCGTTCGACTCTGCAACCGCCGAACCCTGACAGGGTTAGCAAATGGCCAATAGGGACGAATCCCTATAGGGTTAGCAGATGGCCAATAGGAATGGCTCTGTCGCGTGGTTGAGTGGAGTACAGGTGGCAAGAGGGAAAACATAACACGGTGGGTAGCGTGACAAGAGACGGGTCCCACTTCACATGCCACACCATTTCATACCCCCCCCCCCCATTAAAGGCAGAATGGCAAGGGGGGTCCAGAATTCGCCTGAATGTCATTGATCAAGGTGGATTGATCCTAACTGTTCCCAAGTTGCATGTTCGATTCCGGACCTCCCCCCGCTAAAGGCAGAAAAACAAGGGGGCTCCGGAATGAAGCCTCAGCCATAGATCTGGGCGGGTGGACTTTGGTCGTCCAGATCTTCTCGCCACTTACCCTAAGGTGCACTCGCACCCTGTCTTAAAGTTGACATATCTTCCCCACATATGATGGTCATTATAGACCCTGAGAGCCACCGAAAGAATCTCATCCATTCATCAGGATTTATCATCACGAGAGTCTGAACTCTTGACCACGGGACTCCCAAATTCTCGATCCCTGGTTTCCTGATGTGGTTAATATCTCGACATGTAGCCTCCTTAAATCGGATGGTCCAGATCTGTCTTGGGGTTTCCACCATGGAAAGTCCCGATCTCTCGTCACCAAGGCTCTCGAGTTTGCGATTCCCAATTTCTCGAAATGGGAAATCTCACGACACGTGGCCCCCTTAAATCAGACGGTCCAGATCTTATCTCGGGGTTTCCACAATGGAAAGTCCCGATCTCTCATCACCAGAACTCTCGAGTTCTCGACTCCCGATTTCACAAAATGGGAAATCTCATGACACATGGCCTCCTTAAATCAGACGGTCCAGATATTATTTCGGGGTTTCCACAATGGAAAGTCTCGATATCTCATCACCAGAACTCTCGAGTTCTCGACTCTCGTTTTCCTGAAATGGGAAATCTTATGACACGTGGCCTCCTTTAATCGGACGACCAATGGCTGTCAGGTTTTTCAGTCGATATCTGATGTCTCAGACAGGTTCCTAACTTCTGTTCTTTCCCACGACTCCCTGGACATGGAAAGATCAACGGTCTGGATGCTCTCATGGACCTTGGGGGTCTACGATCCTGATCTCTTCACTACCCATGAAGACACAGAAGGTCACAGGGGTATGGCACTTAACATCCTACTTTCTCCTACCAAATCTAATGGTCGTGAGTGACCATATATTTCCCGACAGAATCTCGTCTGTCGATCACCACCTATCAAGGTTAAGGCACTTAACTTTCCATCTTCTTCTTCTTATTTGACGGTCATGAGTGACCACAGATCTCCCGATGGGATCTCGTCCGTTGATTCGATACCTATCAGTGATTTCTTAGGGCCTTGCTTCCTCACGTCCTCCTTCCAAGTTCTTGAGGATGTTTTCAAGGAGGGTATCTCTATGGGAAGGTTTACCCAGGGTACTATCTAAGGCAAATAAGGGTATCTCTCTCTCCCAAGAACCAGGCATGAAGTCTGAATTAGATCAACATGCATATAAATAACAATTTAAGAGAGCATAAGCCACACGTAGTCTTTCCATATAAACATACAACTACCAGTACTGATCAAAATACCATACCGACATTCTTATAATGAAGTCATTCACGATTTCATAGCTTATGATCATAAATGTCAACATACATATATTTCAAGATGTCAAAGGAAAAACACTTATTAGAAAGTAACACCAGGGGTTATGCAACTGCTGAGAGGGGTACTCGTTTCCACCCAACCATAGGCTCAACGACTCCCAACGGATTTACCACTAGCCACCCCTGAGCTGAGACCATGATGTTGTGAGACTGTGTCTTTGTTTTCCAGTGACCAGTATAAAAGGTTACTCTCCTCCCTCTCTTCTATCACCCACTCTGCATATAGCCAGAGTTCTCTTCCTCCCCTCACGTCTTCTCCCAATCGCTTCTCCCCCACACCTTATCCTCTTGCAAGGTTGTGTGTGGTGCGATTTCCCTCATGCTGGTCAGGCTTGACGACTCTGCGGATGGGCGGTTCACCTCCCCATCCCTCATTAATTCCTGAGGAGCCATCTACCTATCAGCCTGCGAGACATTAAATTCAGGGCCAGCGAGCCGCTTTTGGTTCTCCGGGCCAGTGAAGTCCAAATACGATATTGATTTTCGGTGGAAGTTAATGCCACCTTTCCAGATGCCTTCCACCGCCTTTCTGCAACCATCGTGGTCTCTTTTTCAGCATATCCCCTCTCAACAGTCCTGCAATATAAATTCATAATATTATTCACATTCATTGACCTTTTCCACAAGGTCCATTCACATCACATATTCACATTTCTGAGTTTGCCACAGTTCTTGGCCAGTCCAGTTATTTTTTCAAACTTGGGGAAACAAGGTGTTACACCAGGGATGTGGCCATCACCTTCCCCCAATTTGGAGAAGAATCCATCAACAAGGGTCAATAGTTCGATCTCATTTATTCACAGTCAGGATACTTATATATGGTACTACATGACGCCTTGATACTTGTTCCATTCAACCACAACAAACCTCGGATGTCTCACTCCACAGATGGATTGATTGCTACCACTACACACCACAATCCACACCTCCAACAACCACCTATGTATGGAACACCTCAATATACACCGGTATATGGAGGAAACTCTTATTATTCTCCTCCCCTTTATCAACAACCATACCATGTTTCCCTTCCTCCACCCATAAGTGGAACCCCACCAACACCCATGACGCGCCTGACTATTCAACCTAGTTCTGGAAAAACCTCTACCTCTACTTACACCCTAAACACTAGTGAAAGCGCCATGCCTTCCTATGTACCTTACAGATCATTTCACACCATAATCCATGCTTCCCATTTCCTATTCCTCCCCATCCCATTGCTTCTCCATAAGGACAACCACATGCTGGGGTTAACTTTGTTCAGCACTCTCCTGTTCAACAAGTCCACAATTTAGAACAAATGAATATGGAAAATCTGACCCATCAGTCGAATATTGAAAAAAATAAAGGAAAAAACTGAAACAATAATAATCTAAGACCAGGAGGGAACCAAAACCACCCCCAACAAAACCAACCCGTCGGGGGCAATTAGAATCAGGGGACCCATAACCCCCAAGGAGGAAATAACAAAAAATTCCAATGGAAGAACAACAAAAATCTTCGAACAAACTTCCCTTGTGCCCTTTACAGTGAGTATGGCCATTATACTCACCATTTCCCTCAAATCACCGACTTTAAATGAATGAAAGAATCCTAAAATGGACCACGTCCCACAACATCACCTGCCCCTCATAAGGCCCCACAACAATATGTGAAACAACCCCCTCCAGCCATGCTACAAAACTCCATCCCCTAGCAAGGGGTAATGTATACCCAACATGAGATGCATCCTAGCCCACCACATATAGGGCAATATTCCAACCCGAGTACTTCTGCAGATCTCACTATCCTCCTCACTAGCGAGGAAGAATTTCTTCTACAAACGTGTAGTCGTCAATACAATGCACCCCTCGACTCTACTCTCACTACCTCGAAAACAAATCCAACCACAACTGGGCCACCTTTTATGATTCCATGCCCTAACACTGAACCACACCTTTGTATTCCTCATATCCCATTATGAGAGAATGTCAAGAATCCTCAGGCTAGGGTGGCCCACAATTATAGTCTAGTCAATGACTTGGCCCAATCTCCTACTGCCATGTTAGTTTTAGAAGTCCTTCAAACCTGTCCTACTCAAAGAAAATAATTACTTTCTACCCTGGGGGAAGTCAACCCTACTGACACTTGACTCATCACCTCTGACATTGATAGTGGGGAACCCTGTCTCCCTACTCTGGTAGCTTTCCAAATACGAGTTAAAATCAGGGACATCATAGTTCACCACTGCATTATTGATGAAGGTGCATCCACATGCATCATGTCCAAAACCATATGGAAGAAACTAGGTTCCCCTGAGCTCATACCATCAACCATCACTCTGAGAGATTACGATGGATGACCATCCTCTCCTGAAGGGATCTTTCAAAATGTCCCCATTGAACTCAGGGGAAAAACTATCCTCATTGACATTGAAGTTATCGACGCTGCACTAGATTACAACATCTTGTTTGGGTGTAGATATATGAATGCGATGAAGGTAGTCACCTCTTTTGTGTTTCGTATAATGATGTTCCCCCAGAATGGGAATATTGTCACTATCAACCAAGTGTCACATTACGAGACCAACACTTCCTCCAACATCAATAATATCCTTCCCTATGTTCACACTAATCCCGAGGCCTACCCACTCATCGATATGGGTCCCAGAATTTTCAAAGACCCATCCTTTCTAGGGACATACCATGGAGCACCTCCTCTCATATATCCCTAAGAACAAGTATGTGTCATCTCATCCAATGGAATAGAATCTAGAGATACCCTTCCTCCCATAGAGGCTTCATTACTATCTGACGTCCCACCAATCACAGAGATCCTTCCTCAGGAATCCCTTGAGAACTCTTCAGTCCCACCTGTTCCTGAATTTACGCTCCCCCAGGGCCACATCTGGGTTTGGGAGACAGTCCCCCAAGCCATTACCCAAATCCCCCTCTTTTACCCCCCACCGGGCGTACAAGCTTTCCAAGTAGCCACAACTCTTACCCTCCCCAATATGGTGCTGGAAATTCTAGTATGGTATCTCCATCCACCTACAATGGTCCCTCAACCATCCCTCCCTCCCCAAATAGAAGGAATCCTGATGCAGATTCCAATACTTACTCCAACCTCACCACCCTCACCCCCACTTGCTAGGACCACTGCTACAGCTGCAGGTAGACAAAATAAGAGAGAGCTCATCGCTTCACTTCCCCCATGAGTTCATCTTCCTTGTGCACTGTGTAAGAAATATGGACACCGCACCAATAAGTGCCCATCTCTCCCCGAGATACACAATTTAATTCAACTACCGTGGGCACCGACACCACTCCTCACTTCCTCCAGTGCTACCAGTATGTCCCCTCACGCAGGTAGAAAAGGGTTTCAAACCAAATTCACATGTGCCATCTATTCATATTATTTCCATTACACCCACCATTTCCCGACGTTACCTCAATTTCAACAGATGCTAATGGTAGTCTGCTAGAGATTCTAGCAAGAGCCTCCTCCATCCACATCATCTCACACGCATGTCACTAACATCCACTATGTCACAACCTCTATAAATGAACATACGCAATGTCCTTGTGTTATATGTGAATCACTTGATCACTTCATATATCATTTTCCTATGATCATTGAGTATAGGCATCGTCAATTGACCCTTATTCCCAATCCTACCATCACCCCACCTCTGGTGACGCTAGTAGTTCCCCCTACTCCCTCTCC
>JZKD02S0991930.1:87572-101225 GCA_000966675.3 Picea glauca | reverse complement strand
AATATTTTCTATAAAAAGAGGCCATGGGTGCACTATATTTTCAAGGAATTCATTTGTATTGTTATGCTGCCTATATTCTCTTGGAAGATCCTCTTTCCTCATCAAGAGCATACAAGCACCATTTCATTTAGCCATTCATATCACCTCTTGAGTGAATGTGATTTGGGTTTTCTTCACCATTTCCTTGAGCCCTCCCTTGGAGGAAGAGGGGACCCATAAGTCTCCCTTTCTCTTTGGTTTTTTCCCACTAATACAACTTATCCATTGGGGGCATGAATGTTGTTTAATTTTTATTCTATTTCTCTTATGCACTCTAGTTTAGTTTCTTTTATTATTAGTAGCTTAGTTCTTTGTTTATTTCTTATGCTTGATGTTTCTAACTCTTGCATTCACTATTGTCTTGTCTAGCTAACCCAACTGGACTTGTAATCATCCTTATTTTGCTCATTTGGGTGATGAAAGGGACACAACACTAACAACCTCTAAGATTATGTCTTTCAAATATGATTGGTACATACTAATGGTTGTAGCATGAAACTCATGAACTCTTCTAATGAGTGCATCAACCACCTTGTTCTCTTTCCCTTTGATATGATTTATATCAAAGTCATATTCACTGATAAATTCTAACCGCTTGCTTTTCCTAACATTTAGATTTGGTTGCCCGAATAAATATTTCAGACCATGATGGTCTATCCTCAAATCAAAAAAAATTCCCATGAGATAGTGCCTCCACATATTCAAGGCATGCACTATGGCTACCAAGTCCAAATCATAAGTAGCATAGTGCCTTTCATGCTATTTTAACTTCCTTGATTCATAACATACAACATATCCTTTTTTATTGAGGACTCCAGAAGGTCCTTGTTTACATGCATTAGTGCATACAATGAAGTTTTCATTTGGATCAACAATCCTTAGTATTGTAGTTATGGTTAATAATTGCTTCAAGTTTTGGAAACTCTTTTCACACTCCAATGTCCATTGAAACTTCACTCCCCTCTTTTGAAAGGAAGTGATCGGGTGTGCAATCTTTTAGAATCCTTCAATAAATCTTTTGTAGTAACCTGCAAGGCCCATGAATGATTTAACTTCTATAACATTTCTTGGTGTTGACCATCCTCTAATGGCCTCGATATTTTTAGGATCCACTATTATCCCTTCTTTTGATATGATATGTCCCAGATAATGAATTTACTTCTGATAAAATGAGAATTTTCTCATTTTGGCATACAAATTATGCTCTCTTAATACATGCAGTACCATCCTTAAGTGTTGTTCATGTTCTTCTCCTGACTTAGAATATATGGGAATGTCATCCAAAAATACAATGACAAACATATCTAAGTATTCTCTAAAAATATCATTCATTAAACACATGAAGACAGTGGGTGCATTTGATAACCCAAATGGCACCACTGTGAACTCATAATGTTTGTTGGCACAGGGGTAGACCCAGGGTTCAATGCTTAAATAGCACACCAACAAAACCCTAACTACCGTCCCTTTTAGCAACACCTGTGAAGCAAATGAAGTCTCACCCAAGGTAGAGGTAGGGGTGGTTGCAGGACTCAAGTGTCTAAAACCTAGCTAGGACATAGATATGTGATTACAACACTTAACAGAGCACTTAGAATTTAACATTCATCAATATTTAACCCTTATTCACATCGCAGGTTGAAACCCTAGATATAGAGCATCATAGTATTCAATAAGATCTAATACATCTAAGAAATTAGAATATAGAAATAGATCACATATAACATTCATTCACATTACTAAGAACTAAGATACTATATCAGATGCATCTAACATATATCACTGCACTAAGCATAAATCACATCAATAACATAACAAATATAATGAACAAAGCAACCACAACACATGATATACGTGGTTCACCCTAGTGTGGGGCTACGTCCACCAAAACTTCTCTTATTTATTGTCTTATTTCAATCTTCTACAAGCACAGAGACATAAGAAACCACTCCACATAGGACAGGAGATATACACACACCTTGCCAGATCCTCCTTCCCTGAGCTAGGTTTAAGCACAAATCCTTCTTACAATATGCACACAATATTCTTACAATCACTTGCAGTTATCTCTCCAAGTTATTAACACATAGTATGCACGAACCATCCACAACTGTTCGCACTTAGCTCACATGTTACACATCTAGGTCTCTCTTAATTACACTACCTAGACTTCTATTTATACATTACAAAAGGGCCTAAACATGGGTAAACTGATGGGCCGACATCCCATACCCGATACATAAACCCTAAACCCAAAAATGCTCTAAGAAGGGGCTTAGATCCCATGATCTCCGCTTCGCCTTGCGTTTAATAAATTTCAATACAAATAATGTATCTCCTGTGATTCTCCTGATCTAACAATTATATGCCACTGTTATATACATAATCACTTCTACTATTATTCTTGCAGAAAATTAAACCACGATCACAAAGTGAAATATCAAGAACACATAACACAGAAGTTTTACCGGGAAAGTGTAAATATAAAAACCCCACTATCATATATTATGTATATCATGGATCATGAAACAATATCATACAAAACCCTAATCCAAGATATCTCAGTACAATACAATCTTCTCACACTATCATACAAAAACTCAGCAAATACATGTGTCAATTTTTGTGTCCAAACAACCTGCCTCCTCTACAAAATCTCTGCAATTAGAATTCTCACAATGAATTCGAATTGCCTAGTTTTCACATGCTCATAAGAATATCCACTACATGTGTGATTGCATGAGTGCAACTCACTCAAATCACAACTGATAGCCAAACTGTCCCTTTCACCTGTTATCTCAACTAGGTCTCCACTAGATCTGACATGCATGTAGTTAACCATGGAGAATCGTCAGTTGCATGTGAGTTCATTGATTGTGAATTAATGAATAATTAATTCATTGAACTCTTACTAGTGCAAGTTTAGTTACAAGTAGTACAACTGAGCTTAACTCACTTAACTACACTTATGATTCTATTACAACTCCAAATCACTCAGTTATAAATGAGATAATAGATTAATATTTATTGTCCAATTTATTTAAGGGAAAAGTAAATTAGACACATGTTTCTTGTTGAATTTTCAACACTCCCTCTCAACAAGAAAGGGATTATCCTTCACCCCAGTCCTGTCTCTATGATATTCGAATTTGCTCCTGGTGAGCACCTTCATCATAATGTATGCATCCTGATCTTCTGTAGGAATGTATTGAAGCAAGATGATCTTCCGCTACACACAATCTCTAAGATGATGATACCAGATATCTATATGCTTAGATCTATCATGAAACACAGGGTTAATCAAGAATTTAATGCAACTCTGATTATCACAATAAATCACTGTCAGATCTAAATGAGAACCAAACAAACCAACCAAGATCTTTCTCATCCAGATAGCCTCACATGTAGCTTGATTTGCTTCCATGTATTCCTCTTCCGCTGAACTGAGTGCCACAGATCTTTGTTTCTTGTTGTACCAAGAAACAACTGTAGATACGATACTAAAGATCCCCCCTAATGTGCTCTTTCTATCCGTTGGGCTGCCTGCCCAATCTGCATCCATGAAGCCATGCAACTTCACCTCATACATCTGTCTGTACCGTAATCCATACTCAGATGTGCCCTTCATATATCTCAGGACATGCTTACCCGTCTTCCAAAAGAGTTTGGTAGGCTTAACCATCACTTGACTTAGCTAGTTAACTACATAGAAAATGTCTGGCCTCATGTTCACTAAATACATTAGAGAACTTACTAACTGTCGATAGACAGTAGCATCCACTACTTCTCCAGAAGTAGCATCCTCTTTCCTCCAGTTTCCTAGAAGAGGATTATCCATGGGTTTCCATCCCTCCATGTGAAACTTACCCAGTATCTCCCTTGCATACTTGCCTCGAGACACAAAAATTTCACCATCTCGTTGCTATATTTCCAATCCAAGGAAATAATGAAGACCCAAATCCTTCATCTCAAACTCCTTTGCAAGGTCATCCTTGCATGAGTGTATCAGCTACTCATCACCAATCAGTATTAAATCATCAACATAAAGAACGATGATTAAGAGCTTACCCTCCACCAAACTTTGGTATAGGTTTTCATCTGCTTCACTTTTGATGAAGCCCAATCCGGTGAAATAGCTATCTATCTGAGTGTACCAAGCACAGGGTGCTTGCTTCAGCCCATACAATGCTCTCTTGAGTCTACACACATTCGACTCCCTGTCAAAGGTATCAAAATCTTCTGGTTGTTTAATGTACACTTCTTCCTCAATGATCCCGTTGAGGAATACAGTTTTTACATCCATCTGATGAATGCACTAGCCCATCTGTGTTGAGAGTGCAAGGATGGATCTTATGGAAGAGTACCTTGCGACAGGTGCAAAGGTCTCATCATAATCTATCCCCTTGATCTGTGAGAATCCTTGGGCCACAAACCTAGCCTTGTATTTCTCCACACTCCCATAAACATCTTGCTTTACCTTGTAGATCCATCTCGAACCTACAATTGATTTTTTGACTGGTCTTGGGACAATTTCCCATGCGCTGATTTTGACAATGGAGTGATATTCCTCTACCATAGCATCAACCCAAGTGGGATATTACACTGCTTCTTGAAAGGAAGATGGTTCAGTCACAATGCATTTTCTCATGAGAGACATGTATCCAACAAATCGATCAGGAGACTGTCTCTATCTGCGCTGTGAAGTAGGGGCTCCTACATTCTGTGCAACATCTAGTCTCAATCTGTCAGCTTTCGTGGTGCTATTTTTTCCATTTCCGATGAATGGCTCTGCTTGAGTGGTTTCCTCCACTCCATGAACCTACTCATGTGGCTGATCCACATATTGAGACTCGTCTTTTGGAAACAACAGTTCCTCCTCTGCATGCAAGTCTATCTCCCTCTCAAGCGACAACCGCATGGCTTTCTCCTCATCGAATTTTATATCTCGTCGCATAACAACCATCTTATTGTTCGAAAAATACACACGATAATTATGGGGTGTTTCTTTGTACCCCACAAATATCCCAACTTCAGCAGTTGGTTCTAGCTTCTTCTTGGAATCCTTGGTCACATGCACATAAGCAGATGAGCCAAAAATTTTAAAATGAAAAACATCAAGTTTCTTACCAGTGAAAGCTTCTTCAGGTGTACTCATGCCAAGTAATCTATGAGGACAACAATTTTTCACATAAACTATAGTATTGCATACTTCTGCCCACAAATGCATTGGTAGGCCCTGATCATGCAACATCACTCGTGTTGCACCCACGATCATTTTGTTCTTTCTCTCCGCGACCCCATTTTTCTGTGGGTTATGAGGTGCTATGAATTCTCTTTGAATTCCTTCTCTGCTGCAGAAGTCTTTGAATTCATTAGAGATGTATTCTCCACCATTATCTCTCCTTAGAGCCTTCACTTTCTTCCCTGACTCTTTCTTCACCAATGCTTTAAAATCACAGAACTTTGAGAATGTTATCCTTCTTCTCCATGAAGAATATCTAGCATTTATGAGAAAAGTCATCAACAAAAATAACATAATACCTATGTTTTTTTGTTGAAGAAATCGAGAATGGTCCACACACGTCTGTGTGAATTCTCTCCAGGATCACCGAAGCACAGTTCTCCTTTTCATGAAAGGTGGACTTTACATACTTCCCCAGGGTGTACCCCTTGCACTGATCTAACTGAGCAAGTGTTTCCATTGGAAGTCCAGTAGACATTTGTTGCATGATCTTCAAGGATCCATGATGAAGATGGCCCAATCACCTGTGCCATAATTCTCCCTCATCCCAGCTCACCACTTTTTCTGCCTTACCCATCATGGCACCGCAACCATCTACCTCCAGCATGTAGATATTATTAACTCGAATCCCTATATTCTTGACTTGACCCATTGCTTTATGTCGCAGGTAGGCTTTTCCACCACTGAAAGTAACGTCATAGCCTTTGTCCTCCAACATTGCAAATGAGACCAAGTTTTTCTTCAGACCTGGAACATGCATAACATTTTTCAATTGAAATGGTTTACTTGACTCCCTCTAAAAGGTAATGGTACCAATACCAGTCACACTGTATCGTCCATTGTCGCCCATCTCTATATGCATTCTGAGATCTTTCTCCTCCAAGTCATTGAAAGACTCTTTATTTCCCGTCATGTGGTAGGAAGTGCCACTATCCAAATACCACACCGATCCCAATGCACTTAATGCCATGCATGCGATCAAAGAGAAATCAAGTTAAAATTGTGAGATAAGAGCCTCACCAGTTGCAGCTCCAACAACCATCTTGTTCTTCCTCTTCTGCGGACAGTTAGTAGCAAGATTCCCATGTTCGTGACAGTGAAAACACTTCACTTTGGACAAATCCAACTTCTTGACTTTAGACTCGGATTTTGAATGAAATTTCTTCCCTTTCCCTTTCCTTTCCTTGGAATTCAAAGAACAATCCTCTTCATCATCACGCTTTGATGAAGATCCATCTTAGATGTTCCGCCTGAACTCCTCTTGCACTAGATCCGACCATAGTCATTCCCAATTTGGCAATTTTTCCCTTCCATTGACAGAGTCTTGATAATTGTGCCAACTCTTGGGAAGTATTAGGAGAGCCAAGATCACCAAATCATCAAAACCGACTATTATTCCCACACTTCCAAGCTCATCCTGACATTGAACAAACTTCATGAGATATTTTGGAATGGTGTCTCCCTTCTCCATCTTGATCTTCTTGAGTTTATCTTTGAGCACCAATTTCCTATGGTCGCTACTGTTTTGGAACAGATCCATCAAAACCTTCCACATTGCATGTGGCATGTATTTCCCATGGAGAATTGAGATAATGTGGTAACGTACTCCCTCCAACATAATCCTCCTTGTCTTTGCCACTTTCTTTTTCCATGCATCAATATTTGCAGTGTCTGTCGCATCTGGCTTAGGAACATATTTGTCAATGTAATCCTTCAAGCCATTGTCTTAGAGTACTGCTTCCATCTTGTCCTTCCAAGAAATGTAGTTCATGCTTCCCTCGAGTGCATACTACAACCTCAAGCCATTGAAAGCCATTTCGATCTTGAATCAACTGTCACACCAAGAAAATCCTGCAAATTTGAATGTTATCCAACCACAAACTCAACTACTGCAATCCCTCTTTCCCTGGGAGGTTCACACCCCACCTGAGAGCATCCTAAGGGAAGTTCATACCCTACCATTGTATAGCCTATGAAAATCACAAGGAAGTTCGCACCCTACCAGTGTACAGCCTGCGAAAATCACAAGGAAGTTCGCACTGTAATGCACAGTGGGGTGAGGGAAGTTCGCACCTCTCCTTTAAGCAACCTACAAGAATCTTAATGAAGTTCGCACCTCTCCTTTGAGTAGGGTGCAATAATTTATGCTTCTAGAAATGTGTGTAGTTTTCAATACTAAGGTTCGCACCCTGCTAGAGATGGGACCTGTGAAATACTATTATTTTTGCACCTCACTTCCGTGGCTCCGTGGCTATGATACCATGTGGAAATTTCAATACAATTAATGTATTTCTTGTGATTCTCCTGATCTAACAATTATATGCCACTGTTAAATACAAAATCGATTCTACTATTATTCTTGTGGAAAATTAAACCACGATCACAAAGTGAAATATCAAGAACACATAACACAAAAGTTTTACCGGGAAAGCGTAAAGATAAAAACCCCACTATCATATATTATGTATATCATGGATCATGAAAAAATATCATACAAAACTCTAATCCAAAATCTCTCAGTACAATACAATCGTCTCACATTGTCATACAAAAACTCAGCAAATACATGTGTCAATTTCTATGTCCAGACAACCTTCCTCCTCTGCACAATCCCTGCAATTAGAATTCTCACAATGAATTCGAATTGCCTAGTTTTCACATGCTCATAAGCATATCCACTACATGTGTTATTGCATGAGTGAAAATCACTGAAATCACAATGGATATCCAAACTATCCCTTTCACCTGTTATCTCAACTGGGTCTCCACTGGATATGACATGCATGTAGTTAACTGTGGCGAACCTTTAGTTTCATGTGAGTTCACTGATTGTGAATTAATGAATAATTAATTCACTGAACTCTCACTAGTGTAAGTTTAGTTACAACTAGTACAACTGAGCTTAACTCNAGCTCACCACTTTTTCTGCCTTACCCATCATGGCACCGCAACCATCTACCTCCAGCATGTAGATATTATTAACTCGAATCCCTATATTCTTGACTTGACCCATTGCTTTATGTCGTAGGTAGGCTTTTCCACCACTGAAAGTAACGTCATAGCCTTTGTCCTCCAACATTGCAACTGAGACCAAGTTTTTCTTCAGACCTGGAACATGCATAACATTTTTCAATTGAAATGGTTTACTTGAATCCCTCTGAAAGGTAATGGTACCAATACTAGTCACACTGTATCGTCCATTGTCGCCCATCTCTATATGCATTCTGAGATCTTTCTCCTCCAAGTCATTGAAAGACTCTTTATTTCCTGTCATGTGGTAGGAAGTGCCACTATCCAAATACCACACCGATCCCAATGCACTTGATGCCATGCATGCGATCAAAGAGAAATCAAGTTCAAATTGTGAGATAAGAGCCTCACCAGTTGCAGCTCCAACAACCATCTTGTTCTTCCTCTTCTGTGGACAGTTAGTAGCAAGATTCCCATGTTCGTGACAGTGAAAACACTTCACTTTGGACAAATCCAACTTCTTGACTTTAGACTTGGATTTTGAATGGAATTTCTTCCCTTTCCCTTTCCTTTCCTTGGAATTCAAAGAACAATCCTCTTAATCATCACGCTTTGACGAAGATCCATCTTAGATGTTCCGCCTGAACTCCTCTTGCACTAGATCCGACCATAGTCATTCCCAATTTGGAAATTTTTCCCTTCCATTGATAGAGTCTTGATAATTGTTCCAACTCTTGGGAAGTATTAGGAGAGCCAAGATCACCAAATCATCAAAACCTACTATTATTCCCACACTTCCAAGCTCATCCTGACATTGAACAAACTTCATGAGATATTTTGGAATGGTGTCTCCTTTCTCCATCTTGATCTTCTTGAGTTTATCTTTGAGCACCAATTTCCTATGGTCGCTATTGTTTTGGAACAGATCCATCAAAACCTTCCACATTGCATGTAGCATGTATTTCCCATGGAGACTTGAGATAATGTGGTAACGTACTCCCTCCAACATAATTCTCCTCGCCTTTGCCACTTTCTTTTTCCATGCATCAATATTTGCAGTGTCTGTTGCATCTGGCTTAGGAACATATTTGTCAATGTAATCCTTCAAGCCATTGTCTTAGAGTACTGCTTCCATCTTGTCCTTCCAAGAAATGTAGTTCATGCTTCCCTCGAGTGCATACTACAACCTCAAGCCATTGAAAGCCATTTCGATCTTCAATCAACTGTCACACCAAGAAAATCCCGCAAATTTGAATGTTATCCAACCACAAACTCAACTGTTGCAATCCCTCTTTCCCTGGGAGGTTCACACCCCACCTGAGAGCATCCTAAGGGAAGTTCACACCCTACAATTGTATATCCTATGAAAATCACAAGGAAGTTCGCACCCTACCAGTGTACAGCCTTCGAAAATCACAAGGAAGTTCGCACTGTAATGCACAGTGGGGTGAGGGAAGTTCACACCTCTCCTTTAATCAACCTACAAGAATCTTAATGAAGTTCACACCTCTCCTTTGAGTAGGGTGCGATAATTTATGCTCCTAGAAATGTGTGTAGTTTTCAATACTAAGGTTCGCACCCTGCTAGAGATGGGACCTGCGAAATACTATTATTTTTTCACCTCACTTCCGTGGCTCCGTGGCTATGATACCATGTGGAAATTTCAATACAATTAATGTATTTTTTGTGATTCTCCTGATCTAACAATTATATGCCACTGTTAAATACAAAATCGATTCTACTATTATTCTTGTGGAAAATTAAACCACGATCACAAAGTGAAATATCAAGAACACATAACACAAAAGTTTTACCGGGAAAGCGTAAAGATAAAAACCCCACTATCATATATTATGTATATCATGGATCATGAAAAAATATCATACAAAACTCTAATCCAAAATCTCTCAGTACAACACAATCGTCTCACATTGTCATACAAAAACTTAGCAAATACATGTGTCAATTTCTATGTCCATACAACCTTCCTCCTCTGCACAATCCCTGCAATTAGAATTCTCACAATGAATTCGAATTGCCTAGTTTTCACATGCTCATAAGCATATCCACTGCATGTGTTATTGCATGAGT
This sequence comes from Picea glauca, assembly GCA_000966675.3. Taxonomy (NCBI): domain Eukaryota; kingdom Viridiplantae; phylum Streptophyta; class Pinopsida; order Pinales; family Pinaceae; genus Picea; species Picea glauca. The sequence goes on along the minus strand of JZKD02S0991930.1, from coordinate 90,883 downwards.
GAAAATCACTCAAATCACAATGGATATCCAAACTATCCCTTTCACCTGTTATCTCAACTGGTTCTCCACTGGATATGACATGCATGTAGTTAATTGTGGCGAACCTTTAGTTTCATGTGAGTTCACTGATTGTGAATTAATGAATAATTAATTCACTGAACTCTCACTAGTGTAAGTTTAGTTACAACTAGTACAACTGAGCTTAACTCACTTAACTACACTTATAATTATGTTATAACTCCAAATCACTCAGTTATAAATGAGATAATACATTAATATTTATTGTCCAATTTATTTAAGGGAAAAGTAAATTAGACACATGTTTCTTGTTGACTTTTCAACATGTGCTTCACCTTCGACCAACCCATCGAAGTCCCAAAATTGGTCAAGGGCCAACAAGCCCCCAACACTCACCTTTAACTCATCCCAAGTCACTCTGATCTGGGTAACTCTTCCTCAAATGCCTCGATCTTGGCTCGAGATGCTTCGAACTGTTGTTTCGCCAGAGTCTCTTGCTTGACAAAAATTTGAATAAACTTCTCCATCACAGGTTCTTGCAAGTGTTGTTCCACTGTGGTGACCACTTGTTCCAGTTCTGCAGCTCATCCTTGAATCTCCTCAAGAGTATGCAAGTTGCATCCTTCACTGGCTAGAGTCACCGAGTCACTTCCATGACCTTGCTCTAGATGTCATGATGTTTTTGTTTAACTGTGCATTGTTCCTAGGATCGTTTCATCCTCTCGACCGTTGGTAGTGGCTTCAACTGCACTTGCACCGTTCATGCTTGCTACTTGGCCTCCTAAAGCTGTGAATCCAATGTCCTTAGTTCAGGGTCCTCTACAAGGCACTCCCAAGTTTGTGCACTTGGACTGTTGAGCTATTTACACTCTAAGGATAATGCCTTGATTCTCTGAACTGTGCTTTGGGCAGTTTCTTCTCTCTGGTCTTACACTTCCTGCGGAGTGTTTGGCACTGCTTGTAACTCTAGTTCTGTTGTTCTCTTTTGAATTTGTTGAATGGCTTCAACAAGCTTCCCTACTTGTATTTCCACTGGGTCTTCTTCTATCTGCTCTAAGCCCATCAAAAAGCGAAGTGATCTAGTGACTACTTCTTTGACTCCAATCTTCTCTGCGAGAAGTTGTTCCTTCTCCTTCTGGATATGTGCTCTATCCTCTGCAAACTTGGCTTGGATGTCATCTTTTTTCTATTACACAACCTGACGTTGTTCTATGGCTTCCTCTTTTTCTTACTTTAAGGCCTCTGTGGCCTATTTGTTTTCTTCCTGAACACGACGAAGGCGAGCTTTGGTCACATCTGTTATTCGGTGTAGTTGGGTAGGGGCATATCCCAAATATATTCCTTCTAATGATGGGGGCGTAGCAGACACTGCACGGCTAGAGTAGAGGGATTTATTTACCCCTTTCATCTCTGCTTCAATTCTTCCATACATGGTCTCTTGTTTAGCTTCATTGCACTATAAGATGTCTTTTGAGGTGTCTAATACAATGACGATGATGAAATCTATGTCATCCATCATTAGCACATTCTGCATCTGTGGTTTAGTAGCTTTGGACTTCTTCCGTGATGTCGTTTTCATGGGGGAAACCTTTATTTTATTGGAAGTCTTAGCTTCGTCAATAAGATCCCTAGGCAGTGTTACTTCGCCTTGTTTCTTCTTGTCTTCTTCTCCTTTGTCCTCTTCTTTATCTACTTCGTCATCACCTCCCCCTCCAGGTGAGTCTGAAGTAGTCTCTTCTGATGCGTTGTTTAGGTCCTGCACCTCTTCCTTTTTCTTCCTTCTACTACTGTTGGGTGCATCATACTCTTCGCAAGTAACCACCAGACTTTCGATGAGGTCGGGGTTGGACAGTTCTACCTGGTCGACTGGTATAAGGAACTCTATAGGCCATTCCTTAGTGATTTCTTGCATGTCCTCCTCTGTGAGTTTATAGTAACTTTGCAGCTCTTCCTTGTGTTCATCTCTATGCCCATTGATATAAATAAAATGTCTATCTGTGTGGAACTTCACAAATGTTCTGAACCTGTGTTGGGTGTTCAGTGTCATCCAAGGGAAATACTCAATAGCCCTCTTCAACTACAGGTAGTAGGTGTGGAACACTAGGTTTGACTTCCATTGTTTCATCATGTCCCTCAAATACTAGAGTGTGGTGAAATTCATAGCTAAGGGTTATGATGGTTCAATCTCAGAGAAGGTTGCACCTTCCAGCATTTCCCAAGCAATGAAAGTGATGAGGATCAACAACTAAATGAAGTGGAACTCATAGCCATGATCCTGATCTTCACGACAGTCTTTCTTTAACTAGTTGATGAGGTAGCTCGCCCATTTCATTTGTAGCCCTTCCACACATTTTCTCGCAAGGTCAACAATGAACCCTGTGACCTGCGTGGGTCTATTCTTCCTTACTAGCTTACCAACAATCAACTGGTAGGTTAGGCGCATTGCGCCATTCTATAATGGAAGCTACCTTGTAGCCTCACTTCCCCTTTTCCACATCACTGTAGGTATCTTTAATTTTTTGTGCCAGGGCACGATCTGTAACTTTCTCTAGATAAAATTCTTGTGGGTCTGGTCATTGCATGCTTAATCTGATGATCCAATGGATCAGTTCCAAATCTACGGTGATGCATCTGTCTAGCCACAGATAACTTCCATGGAAGCAAGACAACATAATTTTAACACACGCGTTAACCTCCTGATGCCTTCAAAGTGTGGTATCTTCATCACATTCAAGATAGTGGACCTCGCGATGTCCATAGTCCATGGTTGAGGGATGATATTCGACTTCTTCCCCTTGGTCCTAGTCCAATACGTGTGTGGGGAAAGCATTCCATGTTCCATGCGATCTCCCAATTTGAAGTCATTGATCTTCAACATCATGATTTGTCCTAACTATGGTCCTACTGTGCATATCCCCTTTGGGAGTTACACGATAATCAAGGTGTAGTTGAAGTCCCTCGAGACAATGTCATGGCTCACCGTGCTAGTGAGAGGTGGAATATAATCGAACAATATAGATGGGATGATCTTCGCATTCGTAAAGTCATCACGGTGCTTGGTTTGTTTCTCTGTTGTAGCTCAGGATGGTCCAAATCCATGAGCAGTCGATGAGGATGCTTTCACTCCTCTTGTCGACGAGGCTTAGACTCCTGTAGACATGACCTTCTTAGTTATTTTGTCTATGAGGATCTCTTCGACAGATTTCTCTACTTCACTAAATTCACCCGACATGCATGCTCGAGATCAGGTATCATAGGTCGGTGATCAAACAATCATGGAAATAGAACGAGTG
>JZKD02S0991930.1:59203-77879 GCA_000966675.3 Picea glauca | reverse complement strand
TTGTGCCCTAGTTTTCAGACTAGGATAAAATCTATTAGACATACCTAGATCCATTCATTTGAAACAAAAATTTTCACTTATCTTACTTTTCTTAGAGAACAAATCTTTAAGATCTTACCTCTTTTCTTTATATAAAATTCCTTTCTTAGCACAGAGCTTCATAGTCAAGTAGAATATCCCTCGATCTCTGCTTCACCTTGTGCTCTGCATTCGACCAGCCTGTCGAAGTCCCAAAATTGGTCAAATGTGACCAAGGTTCTCCAAAACTTGGTCAAGGGACAACAATGGCCATACCTTGTTTTGAAATAAGTCTTGTTGATGTCTTCTTCTTTAATTCTTACCTGATGATAACCTGACTTGAGATCAATCTTGGAGAATATTTTTTCATTCTTCAACTGATCAAAGAGATCATCGATCCTTGGAAAATGATACTTATTATTTACAGTTACCTTGTTCAACTCCTTGAAGTCCATTCAAAGTCTCATTGTTCCATCCTTTTTCTTCACAAATAATATTAGAGCACCCTAAGGTGATACACTTGGGCATATATACCCCTTCCTCATAATCTCTTCAAGTTGTATTTGCAACTTCTTTAATTCTGGAGTACTCATCCTATAAGGGGTATTAGATATTGGAGCTTCTCCAAGAATCAGATTGATGGAGAAATCAATATCTCTTTTAGGGGGTAATCCTGGTATTTCTTTAAATACATCCTCAAATTCTTGTAGGGATGCATAATATTCAATATTGGACACCTTATATTTATGTTTCTCTTCCATATGAGCTGCAAATATTTGACACCCTTTCCTGTAAAGTTTCTTCAATTGCAATGCTAAGATTTCTCTGAAAGCTATTGTGGGAATTCCTTGTACTTTCCTTAGGTTCCCTTCTTCATCCTAGCAAGTGAATTCTTTATTATAAGAATCTAGTATAGCATAGTGTTGGTCTAACCAATCCATACCAATTAGACATTCATAGGAACCTAAAGGAAATATGTTTAAATCTTCCCTGGTGCTCAGTCCATTCATGTCCACTGGAAATGACTTAACCATCTCATTAACTTTTATTTTGGCTCTGGTAGCTAGCTACACCAACCAAGATTTTCCATACTTGTTGCTTGGAAAAAGTAATATTTCCACCATTTTAGGATCTATATAACTATGACTATCTCCTCAATCAATTAAAATAGAAATGGCTTGGTTGATGATAATACCTTCCACTTCAATCATATGTGACTGAAATTTTTCTTGCTTGTTGTCAAGGGCTATGTAGATCCTAGGTACACTTCTTTCCATGTCCTCCATTGTTTCAGCTTGTTGAACATTGTAAACCGTCCTCACTTTCTCACCTTTGTGGGGACAGTATTTATACATATGATTTCCCTCACAACCCCAACATTGAATAGGTGGTTTCCTTGGCCTTTTCCCCCTTGTCTCAATCATTCTAGGTACTCTAGAAGTCGACTGTCCCTGAGGACTATTTATGAAGAATGGTGACTTATCCCCCTTCTTTCTTTGTTCCATATTGTACTTATTCTTTTAGTCCCAATATTTTTGGAAAGTTGGTCTTCCTTTATGATGATCATATAAGAATTTATCTCACCTTATGGTCTCCTCCAATGTTTTGGGATCATCATATTGTATCTTGTCACTGATGAATGATGATAGCCCACTCAAATACCTATGAATCCTAACTGTCTCATCCTTGATGAAAGAGACATACTTTAACAGTTCTAAAAAACTTCTCTCATATTCATCTATGGTCATATTCCCAAGCTTGAATTCAAAAAACTCCATTTTCTTGTCATAATATCTCTTATTCAAGTATTTCTTTTAAAAATATTTCTTGAATTCCTTCCAGGTAAAGTTTTTATCTTTAATGTATTTCACATGTACCAATTGGTCCCACCACATGAATGCCTTTCCCTTGAGATGATAGATGGAAATTATTCCTTCTATGTGTGAAGAGTAATTAAGTAGTTGGAAATACTTTCTCATGCCTAGAAACCATGTCTCTGCATCTTCATATTTCTTGTTCTCGCCATCAAATGTAGGAGGTTTTATTTTGTCCATTTATCCTTGTAGATCATCCACTAGAGACCTCTTCTTATGCTTCTTGACATGGGATGGATTTGAGCTACTGTTTTCTCTCCTATTGGAATGCCTTGGGGAGTGAAGGTGATGTTTTCTAACACTTCTTGTTCTTCCTTTCTCATAAGGAGACTTATGACTTCCTGATTTTCTTGAGTCATTCTCCTTATCCATTTTATTTTCTATTATGTCTAAGATTTGCATTAACTTTAGGTTGAATTCCTCCTATTGCTCCTTCTCTTTCATAATCCTTTCATTACCAACTTTATAACTTTGGACATCTTTTTGAAAAAAATTGATTATCTCCACCAAGTTCATGCTTTCTTCCTTTACTTTTCCATGTCCATTTGAGTTTGTTCCTTCAATACCCACATGAACATCCATCCCTCTAATATGATATTTCTAGCTGTAATCTCCTTATGTATATTCCATTCCTCTACACTCTGTGATGATCATGATCTGATCTTACAGCTGTTAAATCTGCAAAATGTGTAGCCAACAAAACTTGTTAGGATGATTGATTTAACAAATTAATGAAATTATGCTCAATTATGGTTCCATAATAAATCATAATTCTTTCTTCTGATTTTCCAGAACATTGCCTTCCTAGTTCATTTTTTTGAGTGAGTATTTAAATTCTATTGTTCAAGACCTTTCCAGTGCTTACTTCCATGCTCAATTCTAAGTCTCAAGCAGAAAGTTATGGATATTTGAAAATTGCTCTTCCTAGGAGGTAATCTATGTACAATTGGTCTTGTTATTTAGAGTCAGATTGGCTCTTCGACTTGTGTTGGATCCTCTCTTCAGGTTCACAGGTCCTTTTTACTTATTTATTTGTAGGTCCATACAAATCATAACCCCACAGACTCCTTCTCTAATCCCCTTTTCGTCTTTAAAACAATTTTCGGGCACTAGACCTTTTTCTTCATCTCTCAATGTCATGTGACCATGGGCTATGACCAAGAACTTAGTTGAAAAGTGCTTATTTGGAGTTTTGAAACTTAGGGGATCCTGAACTTTGAGCTTCAAAGGTTTTTATAGCATCACACTTTACTTCTCCCAAATGTCGAACTAGCGAACTCTTGGAGAATCTCTCTGGAGCTTCGTGCTTCGGAGGTTCTTGCAAAATCATACTCCCATATCCCCGAATGTCAAAATTTTGAACTTTTGGAGTCTCTTCAACAAATATGTATCAAGGGTGATATGTGGTGAGAATATGGATATGATACATGGATCAATCTATGGGTGATACGTTTCAAGTTCCAATTGGCACAAAACGTCTGTGAAAATCATGAAACAAGATGACACGTGGCATGCATAGAGTGGGTCCACATCACCCTAGGTGACATCAACATGCCACATCACTATGACGCTTCTGGACTTCCAGACTACGGGCTTCGGAGGATTTCACATCAGCACACTTTAAAACTCTCAAATGTTGAATTTGGTGAACTCTCGAACCCTCGTTCTCTGGAGGTTTACTAATTTGACACTCTGGAGCTTCGGGTTTTGGAGAAATTCTTAGCATAACACAACAAATTTCTCAAACGTCGAACTTTTGAATAGGTTATCCTCAGAGCTTTGGGACTTCAAGCTTCAGAAGACTTCTCAATGTAACACTACAAATCTCATGAACAATGAAATTTCGAATAGGTGCTCCCTGGAGCTTAGGGACTTCGACACTCCAAGACTTTGAAACTTCGGGATTCAAAGGTTTCTCCCAAAATACTCTTAAAAAATATTGAACGTTGAATCTTCTAACTCCCAAGTAGGTGCTAATATGAGGACACATTTCCCCTAAAAATGAACAGTCCAGATTGACTCCAGACTTCGAGACTTCACGGAAATATCCTCCAAGTGACACAAGGACTAAAAAATCTCGCAGTGTTGAATCGCCGAATCATGACATCTACAACCCTGATTTTTTCCATGACTAATCCAATGGTTAGTTACTCCAGATTTAGAGACTTCGAAGCTTCGGGGTTTTTTACTCCTTTTCATCAAGGATTAAAAAAAAATGTTTTCGAAGCAGAAAAGTCCAAAGGACTTGAGGGGTTAATCGTCATGCTCCTTTCCAGATCCTCCTTTTCCAGATCCAACAACTGTGAAGATTCAGTCTTCTTCCAAGCAGATCTCATCTGTTCTCCTTCTCTCAAAGAGAGATTTCTCTTATCTGAGTTTGAAATTTAAATAAGTCTTCTGTGCACTCCCGACGCTTCAAATTTGACCCATCCTAGGTCAGAATTTACTTGAACAAATGTTAAATTACAAACCTTTCACCATTTTGGGCCAATTTCTTCAAATTTTCCAAGAATTTAATAACATAAATTGGGGTATTTTCCCATTTCCACGCAAGTGAATCAATCAACTTGCTTGGATCATCCAAGCTCAACGTTTGAAACTAGAGCTCTTATACCATATTGTAACACACCCAACCTTAGACCTTCTAGCCTATGCCACACATAAACTCTTGTGAAATACCCAGCCACCCAGGTTGGATCACGCCACTTAAAAACAATAATATATATATATATATATATATATATATATATATATATATAACTTTAACCAAAAAAATGTATTATGTAAATGCACAGATTCATGTGGAAATAATAGTAAACATATACATGCAACATACACAGGAAATACCCATAAACCAAAACACATGTAAAAATACGCAGCATGTAAATTAATACACAATTGATACTTATCTTTGATATAATACCACCAACTACATTCATACCTTCCACGATCCTCCCAGCCTTAAAACACGCTTCTTAGAATTCTCAGCAGTGGGTCACCCTCGAGCTGGGACTAAAATCCACCCCGGTAAAGGGATTTCTAACTAGGTTGAAGCTACACAATCAACAAGAAGGATTTCGTCCCAAGAGAAAAATCAAACTAACAGTCTACAACCTCTCATTCCCCGCATGCCTATCCAACCCCAGGAAGTGTGCCCCTTCTCTGCTCAATAGTACTTTGACTGCCCCACTTCCCTTCCAAGGCTTCAACAACAAGCCAGACATGAAGTCTTAGAGCACTCTAGTTGTAGTTGGGATCCCTCAAGAATTCACTTTCCCAACAATTCTCTCACCTGGAGAGATTTTCTCATGGGCCCTAAATTTTGCCTCTTCAATCCATGGGCCTGACAACCTCCCTATTCAATCCATATCCATAGTCAATCAGGTACTAGCTCAGGTGAAGGAAACAATGGAATTCAAGTGTGGAGCAAGTGATGGAAGCAACCACGTTTAGACAAGGAATAGGTAAAAACAACAACAACTTATGGGTAAGCTATAGATGCACTGCTAGTAGCAGGAAGGTTCTAGTGCCCTATTGATAACCAAGAGGGTACAATTCCCTGTTGGTAATAGGAAATGTACAAGGATATGTTGGCACAAGGGCAGACCCAGGGTTCAGTTCTAACAATGCACCAAGAAGCCCTAACTACTATCCCTTTCGGCAACACCTGCAAAGAAAATGCAGTCTCACCCGAAGTAGCTATAGGGGGTTGCAGGACACATGTGTCTACAACCAGAGGAAATGCAAAGTGGATCTAGGGAAACACTCTCACATAGATCTAGTTATTCTTTATCTTTCTTAAGCCTACTGTGCGAACTATATCTTAGATCTAACACAATATTTCATTAACAATATATAAGAGATCAGAAGAATACAATATCAGTGACACACAACAACATGATATACGTGGTTCACCCTCTCCCTAGGGCTACCTCCATAGAACTGTGCTTTATAATATATTAGATGAAAGCATATAGTTCTATCTTCACTCTTAGCTTGCATATCTCTCTCTTTATTTCTCTTCTTCTCTCCCCTCCCTGCGCACCCAGCTACAGGGTTGATCTTCGCACCCAGCTGAAGATATTACAATACAAATTTCTCTCACTACAGAATACTTCTCTCTCAGCAATAACAATAATCACTCATCATACATAATCTCCCACCCATCCGAGGTCCTCTTGACCTTTATTTATACATTACAATGACTCTCGAACAACCATAGGCTAAAACCTAGGTGTCAAAACCCTAAATACCAAAACCCTAGGTGTCTAAAACTCTAGGTCATATTGACCCGTGTTTTCAGGGCTTTGTTAGCCTATGTTTCCTTCTTTCTTGCGAGGTGCTCCAAAGCATCTATTGGTGGCTTTTTCCGCTTGTTGAGTCATCCATGATCCATATTCCTTGCTTATATGTCTTCGTCAATCTCCCCATCCAACGAATTTATTTCTCTTACTTCTCTCTCTCTTTTCTTCTCTTTTAGCCACTTCGACCCAATCTCAGTCAACTTTTCTTTCGCACAGTTCGCACTTCACACTTCTTTCCTTAATCTTCACAACCTTCCATAACCAAGGGCCAACAAGCCCCCAACACTCACATGTGATTCGTCTCAAGGCACTTTAGGTTTGAACCTTTTGTTTTTCTTTGTCTTCGGACTATGTGGGGCAGCCTGTGCTTTCTTCTCTATCCCACCCTTCTTTCCTTATGTAGACTGTCTTTTCTATGTCTGGTACTAATTTTCAACTGCACCTGGTACCTAGACCCATTTTCTCATGCTTCTACTGAGAGCTGTGAGACAACTAGTTGTCATAGTACAATTTCAATTAGCTCTCATTCACCAAACCTTCCTTCCATTCTCCATTCAAATTTTTCAACTGCACAACTCCTCCTTTGGTAACGTAAGCAACCTCATATGGCCCAAGCCAATGTGTCCTGAACTTCCTTGGATGCTTCATGAACTTGATGTCATATACCAATACTAGATCTCCTTGCTTGAAGGATTTCTTCTTGATGTGCCTATCATGATAGGCATTTTCTCATTCCTTCTGTACCTGCTGATGGAATCCTGTGATAAATCAATCTTCTTCTAGTTCTACCAACTGTGCAAGCCTCTCTTGAACAATTCCATTGTCATCCATGTCTGTGAATGCTGCAATTCTAAGTCTAGGAACCACATATTCCATAGGGACAACAACTTCTAGTCCATACACCAACTTAAAGGGAGTCTGCATTGTGAGCTTCTTGCAAGTAATTCTATAGGCCCATAGAACTGTTGGTACCCTCAAATCCCAATCATCCCTATTCACACTGCAAATATTCGTCAGCGCTATATCTAAGATATTGTTGAAATATTCGACCGTCCCATTCACTTGTGGATGGTAAGGAGTACTCTTCTGATGGAGGACTTCAAATTCCTGAGTCAAACCTTCAATAGTCTTATTAATAAAGTGTGTCATCCAAACCTAGTTATGATATCCTCAAATATAAATCGTGCAGCTATAGTTGCACTACAGTCCTTAACTACTCTTGATTCTTCCCATCTTGTCAAATATTTTGTCACAGTGATGATGTATCTATCTCCTGAGCGCTTCCCTGGTGGGTTTATAGGTCCCATGAAATCAATTTCCCATTTCACAAATGCCTACAAAGTTAGCTGTGGTGCTAAAGGAATCTCATCTCTTTGGGAAGGCTTCCCAACTCTTTGGAATACATCGCAGGATTTATAGTATTCCTTGGTATCTTTATGTAAAGTAGGCCACCATAGGCTAGCTCTAAGAACCCTCTGCGATGTTTATTTCACTGCATAGTGTCCTCCTACGATGCATTCATGTGATTCTATTAAAATCATTGGTCTTTCTGCCTCCATAACGCATATCCTTAGGATCTCATCAGGTCCCATATTGTATATTTTTCTGGCTATAAGTGAAAAATATGCAGCAGGCACTACCAACTATTTCTTTTGGATGATTGTATATTCACTAGTTGCCATTACTGTTGATAGAAACTGGACTATCTCAATGAAGTGATCATCAACCCTTCTGATGGCCAACAATTGTGTGTCTGGTAGTGTATCCTCCAAACTAGTAGGTTCCTCTCCATGCTCCAACCTAGATAAATGATCAGGTCCCTTGTTCAGTCTCCCTAGCTTGACCATAATCTCAAAATCATATTCCTAGAATAACAGTAGCCATCCTCATATTCTTCCCCCCAACACTGGCTTGTTGAATAGGTATTTCAACATAGAGTGATCAGTGAACATCTTAAAGTGGCCTCCCAACAAGTAGTGACAAAAATTCTGTAGCACGTACACTATAACTAAACCTTCTCTCTCAGTGGTGGTGTAATTTATCTCAGCTGTTGAGAGATTCCTGCTAGAAAAGGATAACAGGTAGTCAATATCTCCTGCTCTTGGTTGTGCTAACACTGCTCCTAGGGAAATAGAATATTCATTGACATGCACATGAAAATCCTTGCTCCAATATGGGAAAACCAGAATAGGCGCAGTAACAATTTTCTGTTTCACTGTGTCGAACCTTTGTTGACATTCTTGTCCATTGAAACTGACAATATTTATTTAGAAGCTTCTCTATGGGTGTTGTAATATGTGCATAGCCCTTAATGAACTTCCTATAGTATCCAGTATGTCCCAGGGCAGTGGACATCTATCTGACTGAGGTAGGAGGGGGTAGATCAACAATAATGGAAATCTTGGATGGATCTACTAACAATCCCTTCTTACACACAATATGTCCCAACAATAGTCCAAAGGGTTAAAAGAAGATGCACTTCTTCATATTCAGGGCAATCTAACATTGCCTGCACTTGTCCAACATTAGTCTTAAACATTCAATATGATTTTGTAATAATCTAAAAACAGTCCAATCATCAAAATATGCTTCCAAAAATTTGTGTAAAAACTCCTTGAGTGCTTTAACCACCACCCTCAAAAAGATGGTTGGTGCATTCTTCAATCCGAAAGGCATCACTGTGTACTGGTAGGAACCCCATTATGTTGCAAATGTGGTCTTGTGGTGATCTTCCTTGGCAATCCTGATCTGGTGATAACTTGAAAATCCATCTGTAAAGGAATAAACCTCCTATCCTCCTACATTATCTAACACTTCATCTGTAAACGGTGTATTGAAGGGGTCATGCAAACATGAATCATTCAATTTTCTGAGGTCTACATAGATCCTAATCTCTGTTGTCTTCTTATCTTGTACCACCATAAGAATAATCCATTTTGACTCCTCCATAGGTTCTATGATTCCTTCTTCCAACATTCAGTCTAGTTCAATCTTAACTTTGTCCTTATATTTGGTGTTCAATCTGTAGGGTCTCTTCTTATTTGGCCTTGCATCTGGTTTCAAGGGGATCTTCATCTCTCCCATGGGCCCTTTTATGCCCTTCATATCAGTGAACTTGGTTGGAAACAAGTATGTATATTCATGCACTAATTTTCTCATCTTATCAATGGTGGCATCATCCCAGTAATCCCCAAGATTAGTAAGATTAGGTGCTTGCTCTTTTCCAATATTAACTTCCTTGATTTTGATCGGTTGTCCAATGAAAGGTAGTTCGAATCCTGGTCCTTCTATGTTTTTATGTCCTTCTGTTTCTGCGATGTTCACATTCCTAGGATCATCATCTTCATTGACATTAATATTGTAACATCCTTGCAGTTTTTGAAGAGGTGCAGTCCATTCATCCTCTTCTTGCTCCATAGGGAGGCTAGGTGCCTCCCCAAAGACTGTTTGTCTGACAACCTGTAAAGCTCGGTCCACCATGGGATGTTGACTTTCAAATAAAAATGTAGCTACAAATTTCTGAGTCATATCGTACCAATCTGAAGTGGTGAGGTGTCTTTCTGCTTGAAGATACCAATTTATAGGCATTGTGTCCAGAGTATTGATGAAATTATGCACCCACTGTTCTTGAGGAATGTTTCTCCAGGCATCCTCACAACCTTGCACATGGTCCTTTCGACATCTTTGACTTGTGTATCGAACTTTGCATCCTTCAATGTTGTCTGAAAAATGCGATGTCATTAGAGTGTGGCATTGCATCCAGTCCGTGATGTTCTTTCTATGTGCCCCCCACCATCTTGCTAGAGTACCTTTCAAAGCCTCATCCAGTGCCAACAGTCTCTGTTGTACTAGTACAAATTATTCAAATTCCATAAGAACGTTTATAAATGATTTAAACCATGAAATGTGGGAAAGTTACTTACTTCTGTGCCAATGTGGCACATCTCCACGTAGAAACTTCATACATTTTGTTCTGCTAGTTCTCTAGTGATTCTTCTGAGTCTGATGAACATGTGTTGTCACTTCGCCAGCTTAAATTCCCATCTATTGTAGGGTTAATGTAATCATATTGTCTTGCTGTCAATTTATATATATTCTCTATCTCATATGCACAATCGTCTTCTCTGATAGGTTATGCGTATCTTCGACCTTCATTAGGATCTAGAGGTGCAATGAACCTAAGACCATCACCTTCAATTTTCATTCTTATTTTCTTTAAGTCAACAACAATGGAATTGTTAAAATCCCAATCAATTCCTAACAACATAGGATAAGGACAACTATCATCAACTATCTCAATCACCTCGAAGTCCACAAATGTTCTTACCCCATCGATGTCCACATGGACATGTTCCAACCTACCAAAGGGTCTTATTGCCTGCTGATTAGACATTCTAAGCCTGATAGGGGAATATATCAACATAGGTTTTCCGACCAGTGCCTAGGTCTGCTTTGTCATAACAATGACCTATGACCCTAAGTTGAGGACCACATAATCTATATCATAATCTCCAATTTGGGCGTTAAGGTGTAGTTCCTTATTTTTTCTTATTTTTTTGGATAGTTGATGTACTTCTTTATTTAGTAGAGGATCTACATTTCCTATATCATACTATCTAATAAAATTTTGTAGTTCTTGTATGGATTTTTCATCCTTAACCAAATTAATGCAAGTAGATAAGAATTCCATAAGTCTGCTTACCTCTTTTCCTTCTTCGGGTGAAGAAGACTGATCAAAGGCCAGGCGCATTCCATATTCTCTTAATTCTTGTTGTGCCTTTGATGAAGAAGCCTGATCTATTCCAAACTCTTTTCTTTCCTCTTCAAATGTTTTCTTCTCTTTCTTTGGATCAAACTCCTATGTCTTCTCTGCAACTCTTCTAACTCTTGATTCTTTTGTAATATTCCTTGGAGTCACCCTATCTTCTCTTGTAGTAGTGCCTCATATAGTGATAAAGACGACTCTAGGATCCACTCTGTGAGGTTTTGCTGAGATTAGTTGTACTTGTTGGTTCCCTCCTCATCTTTCCTGAAGTTTGGCTAACAATGCAGGACAATATTCTATGACATGTTCAAATGAATTGCAGTAACTGCAAGTGGTACAAGGGTTCTGACAGTCCCTTTCCAAGTGACTTGGCTATGTGCAGTTATAACAAATGATCCAACCTCAACCTCGGCTTGTGCCTCCTCCTCATCCTCTTCCTTTGAATCCGCCAGGAGGGTTGAAGTTTCCTCTTCCTAGGGAGTTAAAATATGTAGTATTTCCTTCGTGTTATATGTTTCCTTGAATTCTATATGTGTCTCTTGATCTTTCATGCAAGAGGTCATAAGCCCTACAATATTTCTCATCATTCCCCACATATTTACAGAATGTGCAGTAAAATTTGGTAGGTGTCTAGACATATTTTTGCATGTAATATGATGCAGGAGCATTGCAAGCAACCAACCAAGCAAGCATAAGGCAGGAGACAGCTGGAAGATGCGCAACACACATTTTACACATTTTGAAATGTTTTTGAAAAATTAATGAAGAGAATATTAATGTGATAGATGGGGAAAGTGTACTTACATTTATATCTTAGATATTGTAAATAGATCTTGAGCGATTTCTCTCATCTGTAGTATGTAAAGGTGTTTATACATAATTAATAAATGTAGGTAGATTTGAATTCATAGATTAGACAGTTTAGAGAGTAGGAGGGAAAATGGATATAGACACCCTCACCCTTGTGTCATAGTAACATTATCATCATTGAGAGATATAGCAGAGAGCTATAGAGAACAGAACCCATGTACATGAGCACTTGAGTTAATATATTAATCTTTGACTCAAGGTGTTATGATGTTTATTGTTTACCTTCGTTGAATGGTATGCTTACAAATGTTTTATTCTCTCTGTTATACATTTGTTTTAAATGTTGTGTTATGTGTGATTTCATGTTAAGTATATGAAGTCTGAGAGAGGAGGAGAATGAGTTTCAATTGTTTCTCATCCTGAAGAGTTCCTGCAAGGAGTACAGTGAAACGTCTGCAAGGTGTGCATTGACAAGAGTCTGAGTTTTATCTCAGAAAGCTCAGGAGAGATACCATTGTTCTCATTTCTAGCAGAAGTGTAGGTGAAGCACAGAGTTGTGCAAGGTGTGCGTAGGCCAGTTGAAGCCTTGGATTTTATAGGTCCAGAAGAAAGGTGGAAGGACTGCTGTTGCAAAGAGTGCACATAGTTGGGGACTCAAATAACCAGAGGATATTTGAAAGATTGCCACAAGGAGTGTGAGCAGGATCTCTTGGAGACTTAGGTTCATAAGTGAAAGCTCAATAGGGTTAGTACCTTTGAAGAGTTCAAAGGAAGACAGGGAGAGAAATTATCACGCAGAAGCTAAGTTTCAGTGGAAGAACGCTGGTCCATTTTGCAGAAGTTATCAAGGAGGAAACAAGTGGTTGAAATTCTCCATGGAGAACTCACAAAGTTGCGAGGACCATAGGATCCAGAGGAGCTATAAGGTGGATAAGGATTGGATGAACCCATCACTTTGGTATTAGGAATCAATGTGGACAGTTGATCGTGATCTTTTTTGAGTTGTCAGATCATTTCGGGGATTCAAAGTTCGTAAGTCCGGAGTGTAAGACAAAATCCTTGGTCACTCTAACTCCTGAATCGTGAGAAGGATTGTTAAGTGTGGAATTTTGGGATTTCGGTAATTTGGGATTCAGAATAGAGGAAATACTGATGAGAAGGAGCCAAGGGCCTTTGCATTGAAAACCCCAAAGTTACGAAACCCAAATATCCTTGAAGTGGAGTTTTGACATTTCGGGGATCGGGGTTTCGGCATTCCCATTGACAAGGATTCAGGGCACTTCACATAAGAAACCCCAAAGTCACAAAACGCAAAGTATTGGTGAAGTGGCGTTTCGGTGTTTCGGTGTTTCAGGGTTCGGGAACCCGAGGAGACAGTGGTTTGGAATCGAGAGTATCACACTCCCGGTACCCAGAAGCCCGAAATAATGTGGTTCATCGGATCTAAAGGGAGGCTATTAGTTGTTGATTCCGTAGAAGGCACCATTTTAGAATTCGAGATTTCAAAGTGGTAGGGGAACGATAGTTGAAGGCTTGTTCAAGTCCCGAAAGCCGGGAAGAGTGACAGGTGGTAGGAATGCACAACGAAGACAGAGGACAACTGAGAATATAGGTGGTGCATACGTGTTTCTAGGTAGTGTCAATTATCGTTGACCATTTCATGGTTTCGAAGGTTGGAGAATCGAGAAGCCTGGCATCATGATTAGCGAAATCGTGAAGTCTGAAACTCCGAATCAATGAAAGAGTCTTGTTCATAACCATTGGAAAGCCAACCTTTGTTGAACATATCAGGATTTGAAATTTTGGTGTTTTAGAAGACAAGGAATCGGGGTCCTTTGCACCGAAATTCCTGAAGTCACGAAATGTGACAAAGTTGTGGAGGAGGACACGGTCAAAGATTTCAACAATTTGACATTTTGGGTTTTAGAGGTTGAAGAGACAGGGGACTCGAAAACAGGAATCACGATATCATGAAACCCAAAGTCCTGATTCAGAAAAGGGCGCGATCATATTGTTGGTCAGGAGATTTGGGTTGATGAGTTGTGTTTGATCACGCGGGCATACCTATAAGGACCTATGGAAAACACTTTGGTGTGTGTGTGGGGGATTCCCTGTGGAGGAATCGAAGAGTCAATCAGACTCAGGGGTAGATTTAGAATGATCCTGCATGGATCTTGACCTCAGGGTCAGAGTCGACACCAAAGTTTTATCAGAGCTTGATTTGTCTGTATATTTCAGGCAGAAGGAGCTAGAGGAAAAGGAGTACTCTAATATGCACCAAAGTGGTATCAGATCTGCAAAACAAGTTCTTTTCTTTCTGTAGTAGAGAAAAGAGGAACATTTTATAGCCATGCCACCAAGAATAAGAGACCGACCAATGCCAATGCCTGATCCAATGAGGGAAAGAGAAATGTGTGAGTTACATGCCAAACATGATGCTATAGAGACAACACAGAGGCACACAGTTGATGCTGGGGATATCAACGAAGTTGAAAGTGAAAATGAAGCTGGAAACAAAGAAGAAGAATTTGCAGTCAAATATGTTGTAGATGAATGCCTATTCAGGGTTGTTGCATGGATAGTTGCTAGAGAAAAAATGGGCATTCCAGTGTATGAGGGAAACCTAGATGTTGAAGAGCTTCTAGACTGGATTAGAGCTCTGGATAAATACTTTGACTATGAGGATGTCGAGGAAGACAAGAAGGTCAACACATGTTGTTACTAGACTTAAAGGTCATGCAACACTATGGTGGGATGAACTGCAGGCAGACAGAYGCTGCAAAGGCAAGMAAAAAATTAAAAGATGGGATAGAATGGTTGCAAAGATGAAAGCCAAATTTATACCCAAGGATTATCAAATCACTMTRTTTTGGAGGATGCAGAATTTGAGACAGAATCTAATGTCAGTGRAAGAATACATTGAAGAGTTCTACAAGATAAACATCAGAGTAGGTCATTGGGAAAGCRATGATGAAAAGGTTGCCAGATACATGAATGGTCTRTGATATGACATTCAAGATGAGATGAGCATGATGACCCTTCAGACTGTAGAAGATGATTATCAGATGGATYTGAAAGATGAAGAGAAGMTRAGTYGAAAATAAGGTYAAAAAGGCCGAGGTAGAATTCAAGCCAGAGGCAAAAMAACTRCCCAAGATAGAACTCAGAAATCTAAAGAAGAAGGGAAGAAACCTCAAACTCAACATGAGAGAGGGGGAAGCTCACAGAGAGGGYAGTATGCTGATAGAAGTACTTTTCCTTGAACCRGAGGAAGAGGAAGAGGCAGAGGTGGTGAAGTGAAGTGCTTTGTCTGTGGAAAKATTGGACATAAATCCTATGAGTGTCCAGATAAGAAGAAAGATGGTAGTGAAACTCACATTGCCGAAGCTCRAGGATGGAATTTTGAGGCAGAAGATRCTGAGGGCGRAAGATCCTTGATGATGAGGAAAKTTCTCTTGAAGCCAGAGAAGGAGGAAGAGAACCTAGCCCAAAGAAACAGTCTGTTTYAGACTGCTTGCAAAACCAAAGACAGGGTATGCAAGGTCATAGTGGACAACGGTAKCACAGWAAATCTCGTATCTACAGAKATGGTAGAAAAGTTGGAGYWGGAGACTGTTGTACACCCAAGCCCATACARAGTTTTGTGGCTACAAAAAGGACATCAGGTAAATGTCACTAAATAGTGTTTAGTTGAATTTAAAATAAGAGGATATAAAGATGAAATATTATGTGATGTCATTCCCATGGATGTTTGTCATCTATTGCTAGGTAGACCATGGAAATATGACAGGAACGTGATTCATTATGGGAGAAAGAACACGTACACCCTGGAGAAGAATGGGAGGATGCACATGTTTTTGCCGATTAAAAAAAAAGAGGTGAAAATAGAGATGAGAAACAATGTACTTCTCATGAGTGGGAAGGAACTTCTTAAGGAGGTTAATAAGAAGGAAGACACACAATTTATTGTGGTCAGAAAGCCGAAAATTGTTTTGACCAGTAAAAGGATAGATGATTTACCAGAAGAAATCTAGAAGTTGTTGGAAGAGTTTGTTGATATAGTAGTGAATGAACTACCTTTCTCGTTGCCACCAATCAAAATTATAAGCCATCAAATCGATATTATACCTAGAGCCAGTTTACCAAACAAATTTGCGTATAGGCCGATGACGTAGGAAAATAGAGATAGGTCCTAGACTTAATGGACAAAGGATTGATTCAGGAAAGCTTGAGTCCATGCAATGTTCTGACAGTGCTCAGCCCAAAGAAAGACGGAGGCTAGAGAATGTGTAGACTCAAGGGTGATCAATAAGATTACCATCAGATACAGATTTCCATTACCAAGGATGGATGACTTGATGGATTGCTTGAGTGGAGAAAGATTTTTTTCAAAGATTGATTTGAAAAGAGGACATCATCAGATTAGAATGAGAGAAAGTGATGAATGGGAGACAACATTCAAGATGAATGAGGGGTTGTATGAATGGCTTGTCATGCCATTTGGCTTAACAAATGCACCCAATACTTTCATGATATTTATGAACAAAGTCCTGAAGGATTTCATAGGGAGATATGTCATTGTATATCTTGATGATATATTAATTTTCAGAAAGACAGAAGCAGAGCACTTAAATCATTTAGCTGTAGTAATGAGAAGATTACAACAAGAGAAATTGTTGATAAATATGAAGAAATCATCATTTATGAGGACATAACTCATTTATTTGGGTTTTGTTATCTCTGCAAATGAGTTGAAGTTGGATCTAGAAAAGGTAGATGCAATTAAGAATTGGTCATCGCCAAAGAGTGTGTGTTTCAGGATAAATTCGTGAGTGTGGACACAGACCAATCTCCCTAGATCCACCTAGATCTAGAACAAAGAAAGAAAGAATACTACTCTTTCCCTAGATCTAGACTATTGAATGGACTAAGAGAAATGGATAGTGGACATACCTTATGAACGCTCTCCTTAAATCTATGTTGTTATTCTCTTCTCTTCGATGCTCTTGTGCCGTCCAATCACAACAGTACAAACCAATCGAAGTACAAGCAAATTAATTTATTCAATACCTAGTCTATACATGTGATCAAGGAATCGTGTAATAAGATGACATCATCATTATGGGAAAGGGACATATTCATGTATTGAATTAACTGAAAGAGAAATATACAACTTGAGCCTTGATGTCGTAGATCTCCTTTCAATGGATTCTAGTTCTGACACACACACTTGCTCATGCATGAAGAAAATCAACTACTTATGATGACCTTGCTGTTGTCTCTATCTGCTGCAGCATCAATTCTCCATACAATCATGTACCAATTCTCCAATAGATCTCTCAAGCCTTCCAACTTCTTGTTAACCCTTTCCATGAGTATTCTCATCAATTTATAAGAGAGAATAGATTAGTTGCTAGGATAAGAATGATCCCAATAAATCTGGAATGCCAGCTTCTCAACAACCATTCAAATACCAACTCACCCTTCTAGAAGATTCCCTTCTAGAAGGCTCGATAATCTTAGCTTTTTCCTTTGTAAAAAGATTTCCTCACCCTGTCAATGTTTACAGTGCGAGAAGTTCACACCCTAGATGAATGCAACATGCGGGAATGTATCATTCTCGCAGGAGAGTATATATGCAGCCTGCGAACTATCTTCAAAACATGATTTCTGGAAATAGATAAGAGAAACCCTTTTCAGGAAGGATTTCTTTAATGAGGAGTTTGATTTGCTATCATCATGACATCACCATGACATCATCACAATGACCAAAATTGTGGATAACATAATTCCCCCCAAAGTCTGAGAGTGGAACTAGTGACAGTTGATAGATTTTGTAAGCGGCATGTGTGTGTCAAGAACCAAAAGCACATCTAATCAGAGACCTGCAAACATCCAAGTATCAGCAGAATATCATATATACCAATTCCTGAGGTAGGCATTCCCATACTCAGATCATAAACTGATGACATCAAAAAAAAAAGTCATGGCCACCAATCATACACTATGGATCCATGCAATCATAATGTAGCACAACCACCTGAATACACCATGGATCTGTGTGAGAAATAATCAAGATGACATAGCCACGAAACATACACAGTGGATCTATGTGTCACAAAAATATACAGACTCCATCATAACCTAGACTATGAAGACAACATCCAGGGTCTTCAATCTCATCGCCCAAAAGTACGAATCTGACCATGTGATTACATGTGTCGAAGTCGAACATGGTAGAAACCACTTGATTACCGGTCATTGATGTATACCGTTAACAAGTGCGAGGGAAATCACCATTAATGTCAATGACTCCCAAGGTACTATAGTACAATCCATCGACTGTGAATAAATGAGTTGATATCGAACACCCGATGAAATCTTTCGATCATAGGTCAATAATATAAACCCACTATCGAAAGAGAGAAACTTGCCATTGAGGCATGCAAGCTTCAAGGTACTAAATGATTTCTAAGTTTTGACTCCGGATAATGTGTTGAAGTCGACGGAACAAAACTCGTCACAGGAGGGCCTTGATGTATCCCCCATCAATGACACGAAATGAGTAACAGTGTTTGAAAGTGAAACAGAACATGTAGCAATTGAACTTTGGACATAGGGAAGGCCGACACAAAGTGAAAGGATAACTGCAGATGGACGACTCAATAGAGGTTTCAAATGGACAGCTCTTGAACATATGGACGACACGACAAATGATTTGGCAGCATTGAATCAAAAACAACACATGGAAAGACCTTGTAATCAAATCGAATGAGAGTAAAATGGATTTCCCAAACCAACTTCGGATAATGAATAGGGGGTGTCATGTTCAAGAGCGACACTTACTGCCAATTAACTCAAAAACGAAACATATCCCTTTCCCAAATTTCCCCCCCACCATTTCT
>JZKD02S0991875.1:0-13575 GCA_000966675.3 Picea glauca | reverse complement strand
TCTTTTCAACAAGCATCCATCATGTTCTCTGTAAATTTCATCTTTATGACATGTCATTTATACTAAATCTCCTCTCTTATGTTTGTGCCCCTTTCATCAAGCCATATTCAATCATGAATTATGAATCAGTTAGAAATCCTAAACAAGATGAATTTTGTTTGCAAGATGAGAGGAATCCATCAGAAAATACTAAACAAGAAAGGGAGGTAGAATCTATTGAAAAATTTCTCACTAACAATCAAACTCTTTTTTCCTTTGAACCATAAAATCTTCAATCCTCAACTATTATGGAGGGATATTTTATTGTGGGTTTAGTTATATGTCCATCTTCTTCTAACTCTTTCTCTAATCATTACTTAGATTCAATTATTGAATAACACTTAGGTGATGAAAATGATATTAAGCATTCTAACATTTCAATGAAATAGATTAGAGATGTAGATCTGCAATTGGAAGAATAAACCTTAAACCTTCATCCACAAATCATACCTTATCCACAGGAAATATTAGATGGTTTTCATGAAAGTTTTGAATTGTCTATCATACAGGAAGAAAATTTAGATGATCATATTATGTTGAAGGATTTATCACCAAAACAGAGTGAAAGTATTACGGCAAGTGAAGAGGAATGTCTTGAGAATACCATTATTAATTATCATAGCTCAAGTGAATCTTTTCATGTGCTCATTTCTAATTCATTTTACTCTTTATATCCCAATCTCTTCTTAGATTTTGGTTTGCATGATCTTTTACCCATGGTATCTTACTCTTTTCCATCACAATATTATCTTTTTGATATGTCAATATTTGGTGAAATTAATTTCAAACATAAAATTTATGAAGTCTTATTTGACTCTCTTTTACTTTCATCACTCACTTGGGAAAAAGATATGTTGCAAGATGATTCTACACAATTTATTTTTTTAAAAGACAATACATTCATTATAGAGATCGAAGATTCCATAATTTATATTCATTCATTGATTAGATTAAACTCTCATGATTCTACTACACATTTGGAACCAATTCATCTCATGAAAATGAATTCGCAAACCAACAATTTTATTTCTAAATGAATCCTCATAAGATGTGTTTATCAAGTGTATATCTAACTCATGAAAGTGATCATTTTCATTCTGAGTTTCATGATAGGATTGAATATTGGCTTCATAATTCATATCTAAAAAATCTTTGTAGTAATGGTAAAGTCATGCTTACTTTGTTTCTTATTGAAAATATAGGGGGTAATCATGATGTGTTTTTTTCATATCCTCCATGCGAAGAAATTCATGAACAGGTGGAGAATTGTCGGGAGAATGGGGCACTTCGGTCTTGGTTGATGGTTAGTCAGGTCCCCATAATTTTTCCAAGTTTTCTTAATTTAGCTACATTCTTTCATGCTTTTGTGATATGTATCATGACAGAATTGCATATTGGTTAGAGGGTTCATATATTAAAATTTTCCAATAGAATGGTAAGGATATACTTACTTTGTTTATGAATGAAGAACATAAAGGTAAAGGTAAGTATGATGTGTTAATTTTCATTTCCGAAATACTTCAATCCATCTTACTAATTGGAAATTCCTTTGTCTTTGCAGGAGTGGAGTTACTTCAATGGTTACATTAGAAATTCCATTTCTCTTAGTTCATGTAGAGTAGAATATTGTAGAATAGATTTAGGAATAGGTTAGATTTTATTTTCTTTCCTTCACTTTGTTATTTTGAATAAGTGCAGCAAGGTGTCACTTTCAGGACGAAGGAAAATCATCATTCAGGGAAGTCTTCTCTTCTTTTCTTTTTCATTACTTATTTCCTTGCTTATCATGTTTAAGTGTTTCCCTTCAAGTTATATCTTTAAAATTCTTAGTATTTTTATCTTTATTGTGAAACGTTTTAATATGATCATTATTTCACAACTAGCAAGTAAGGATAATTTGAGTAAACTAATGAAAATGATCTCAACTTTTGACTATATTCCATTTAACATTACCTTTAAAAGGTTGTATCTTAAAATAATTTATCAATACATGCGACTTAACTTTGCAATGTTTATATGGTCATTTATCTACAATTTTAAAAATCGAAATGTTGTAAAGGAGACGAGTGATAGACAATTGAAATTGATTTTAGTCTTGACTTCTTGAATGGACTTAACTTGTTTTGAAAATGACAAATCATGACAGAACACTCTAATAAAATCATCATTTATTTTTCTTCATGTACATAATCTGTAATAAAAAAAGCCTTATTAGCTTAACATTTTATGCAGCAAATGACAATTTTGATACTAATTCTTCATCTGAAGGAAATAAATACATTTAAAGGGTTTCGCTAAAATCAATTCAATTAATCAATTTAGTTGATCAATTTATATTTTATAAATTGATATAGTTATCCCCTTTACGATATAAATTCCTTCTATTTTATGGTACAACAAAAAGATTTCACATTACATTTTCACATAAAATTTGAGTCATATTGATAAGTCATGTTCTGATTTAATTTTGTTCTTTTAATTGTTTAGATTTGATTACTTTTCCTTTCATTTTGTTTTCAAATTTGTTTGATTAAAGTTGAATTTCTTAGCTTATTCCATATTCTTTTATTCTGAATATTTTTGGTGTGAAAATCATTTGTTTTGGGGTTTTAAAAGATGAAATGTTTATTCTATTATGACTATCAAATTTTAAGATTCATGGATAAGGATTTGTTAATCCCAAAATCAATGGTACTCTGGTTTAAGTAATTCATCTGAGCTTTCATCATTCTGAAGTTTTGTGCTTGAAGAAATCTTTTGCAAGGTAATTTTCAAGAAGAGAATCACCTACTCGTGGTGGAACGCTTTCCAAGTTTTACCTTCATATTAAAACTTAGATGCATTGATTACTTTTCCTTTCACTATTACAAATTAAGTACAAAATGTTATATTTATATAATTTCTGCAATTATGTTTTAATTTGTTCCCTCTTTAGGAACAAATGAGTGAGGCTTGTATTGTTATTATATCAAACCTCCTAATGCCATCCCACACTCTTAGGGAGTAAATTTTGCTTCCCTGACTATTAAGTAATCTCTAATGAGATTAACATTAATCATAGTGCAACCTTTTTCATATGACAAATGACATTTAAGGGGTTAGTTGGAGGATAGGAGGTCTCATTACAAGAT
Organism: Picea glauca; assembly: GCA_000966675.3. Taxonomy (NCBI): domain Eukaryota; kingdom Viridiplantae; phylum Streptophyta; class Pinopsida; order Pinales; family Pinaceae; genus Picea; species Picea glauca. Next base: position 10,405 of record JZKD02S0991875.1, on the reverse strand, counting down.
GGCCTATCATGATCATGGATATATACGGTATGGCATTACCATCATTTGGCCACCAAGCCAGGGCAATGGCTCTCGGTTACATGATTGAGGGAAAGGAGGTCTCATCATGAGTCGACCTTTTCATTTCTATAGATATTTTTGAATGACGATGTCACTCTCTAATTACCAAGTCAAGACAATTCCTTCCAACTCATTATTTATAAAAGTAAAGAAAGTAATTTTTAACAAAAGGTTTATAAGTTATGCATATTTAACTAGTGGATGGAATAAAAACAACAAAATGGGTTAAAATGTATCCCTATTGAGGCTATGGATGTTTGTTGGCTGCAGTGGTTATGCATATGGTATTAGAGGTAAACTATAAGATAACATCTTCTAGTCATCATGAATTTTTCCTTAGGGTGTGTTCTGATAAATAATATATTTTGTAGGAAGTTTGAACAAGGAATACTCATATTTTCTTTTTGGGTAATAGTTACAAAGGCTATCTTTTAAAAATCAATTGCAGTTGGTTAAAACTTTAGAAGGTTGACTTGTTAATGTGGTACACATGTTTCAAGACAAACTCTATTTTTGTCAAAAGACTTATCTTTTGTCTTCTCGTACATGTAAATATTCTATTATCTATCCAAAGATAATTGCTTCATCCCAATGTGTCATGATTTGTTTCCCCCCAACAGTCCCCCTTGATGTTTTTGTAAAAATTCAAGGAGACCCCCTTGACCATTCAAAAATATCGCTTTCATGACATTCAATTCTATCTTACTTGATCCGAGAAGATGATTTTATGGATTAATTTGGTGTGATATATGGCTTGTAATGTAATAAATTCACAAAATTGCATCCACTGTATTTTTTGTCTTTTGATAGTCCTTTTATCATTTTCTGATTTTTTCTTATTTGAGCGGTTTGCTTTGAATTGTGTGATTTTTTGTGATTAAATGTTTCCACTGGAAATTATTACATTGAATATGCTAACTATCGAAAGTGAACATTGGTTCTTCATTCTTATATCGATTATTTTTCATTTTGAATTTCTTGATTTTCAACATGAAAATTCAAAAGAAGAATATGAAGGATTTTGTGATGTCTTTCAATGATTAGCAAATGGTTTCATAACATGTTTTTATTTCCAGGTCTTCTATGTTGGTTAATGAATGAAACATTTTGTTATCATCATGATTTGACAATGGAATCTAAGAATATATTTATTATTACTTTTACACACTTCTTCTTGTTTTCCTAATATTATTTGATGATATTTTAAAAAGAAATGATCTCATTTGAGAATGAGCTAGAGAAGCAGATTTCGATGAATAATCAAGAAATCATTTTCTTTGGTCTTAGTCTTAATGGTCATAATCATGATCGTGACTTAAAAATATGAACAATGGTTATGTATTTGGACCTTTCATTTGAATTACATGACATTACAAAGGTCAATACTATAAAATTTCTTATTACTATCATGTCATGGTTTTCAAGTCATTATTGTTATTACTTAGTCATTATGCAAAGTTCTTTGCAATTAATTGTTTTAACGATCGTTCTTAATAACCACATAATTCAAAAACTGAATTGATTACATGCTACACTATGTTTAATACATGAGGCCAATAAAACAATTGAGAATTGCATTATTTACCATCTTAAATGGAAAAGTGGCCCAAGAGTTGTCGAGTGGTTTAACAATTCATTTTTGTACATTTGTTTATAGTTTGTTTGTAAAATAAGCATAGATATGAGTTTAGTTTTTTTTTGTATTGTTTTATTATATTCATAATAAAATATTTGATTTAAAACGATACATAATGGAACATTTTATTGTTATTCTCAAATATTTTTGTTATTATTAGGGTTTGATTTTTTTTAGCATGAAAGACGTTTAAATTATTTGTTTGATTTTGTTTGCTATTATTAATAATTATTTTTTTTACAGATCTCATGCTCCAGATCATGGAAGAGAGTTAGAATTTCTTGTTTTGGGAGAATAGTTGATAAATTATTGAAATGAGAAAACTAAAAAATCGCTTCACTTCTCAGGACGCGAAATAAAATTTTCATTTCTGGGAAAACAGTAACAATTTACGAAAACGCTCGAAAACCCATATGAAGAACAGAGCGTTTTACCTTATTCACGAGGATTTTCTCTAGAAATGGCACGCTTTGGGAGATACAAGAAGATCCTAAATATCAAATTTTCAATATTTTGTGTTGTAGTCAACCTCCAATTTGATTTTTGTTTGAACAACCCAAGGATATCAGAGATTGATGTTTAGCATGAAATTAATTAAATTAAATCAATTTATGTAGTCTAGGCTTATAAAAAAAATATTAGAGCTATGGAAGAAGGGGGAGCATGGAATATTGAATGGACTTAGGATTGTAATGGGAAGATAATGAACCTCATTTTGCTTCAGACTTTTGTTCTGTGAATAATTTTGGAGTTTTTTTAATATAATATCATTTGTGTTCATTTATGTGTTCATTTTCTTCTTGTCATAGGTTTGTAGAATGAAAATTTGGTTTTTTTCCATGTTTTATTAATTCATTGTTATGATATTAATTGGTTTATCTTTTGTTCCAAAGATTAATATTTAAAAAATATCATTCGTTATCTCAGCTTTATCAATTCTTTGTGTGATTGACAAATAAATGCATGTGTAAAATGTATTAGATTTTTCTTATGCAAATTACATATGTTTAATTATTTATTTTTAATGAAATGTGTTTCATTAATTGAAATAATACGTTATTATTCTCCATAAAGGATTGATCTCAAAGTTGTTTCATTTCTTTATCTGTATTAAATCTACTCTATTTTGTTGAAATTTATTTCACCAGAATTTTGTTGGACTTGAAGTGCAGCATTGTCTCTCTGAGAATTTATTTTACAGGTGGACAATCTAACAGAGTTTTGAAGGAGAGGATTCAACCATTAGATTGCAACTATGCTCCTGATCAGGATAGGTTTTATTATATTCTCTTAGAAATATTTATAGTGTCATGCAATTTGGTTTGATTGATTTTGAATGTAATACATTATTATCAAGTTAACTCAAACTTCTTTGATCATTAGAGTTTATATTTCATTAATTACATTGAAAACCATTTAGTTTAGATTTGTTTGTTAGCTTAGCTTGAATATTATTGTTTAAGTATGATTGAAGTTTGAATTATTTGTTTTCTTTATTATTTATAGATATTGTTTAGATTGCATTTTTTGGGATTAAGTTCCATTACATACTTTAAAATTCTCATTTTCACAAGGTTTCTAGTAAATCTTGTACCCATGTAAAAATTGTAAATTTTGTGAATTTATGTAATTAAGTCTAAGGTTATCTAATCTAATAGATCATTGTCAATACTCAAAATCTGACAATTAGTAGTTAGGATCTTAAACAACTTTTCAATTATTTATTTATACACTTTCACCAGCCAATGCAGTCGTTAAACCCGTTAGGGATAGTTACCGTAAACAGATTAGGTTACACTTAAACAACCTCGAATTGGACTATTCCCTTTCAGTTGACGAGTGGTTTATATTGTTCTTCAACACACCAATGGGTCAAGAAGAATACTGAGCCACATAAGCCGTTTGACGCGTGGAAAGAAAAGGAAACATTTAAGGAGGTCAGACGGGAGCTTCTCAAGCAAAACAGTGTGTCTACATCAGTTGTGCAGCAAAATCAGGACCCACCAATGTATGATATGTCATATTCAATGGATCACACCAGTAAAGGACAACCTTTAGAGAAAGTAAGTACCATAAAGACTTTTCTACAATATTGTGTCAAGATATTGAACGATCCATCATATGTTAAGGTCTTACAAAATCTTCTAGAAAGATGCAACACAGAGGTAGAAGGAAAGTTAGAGTAGAAAACAGCCAATCATATCCATACAAGAAGAAGGACAAGCAGAGAATTTAGGCTAAATGCCAACATTGGAGACTTCAACATGGGAGATATCATACTTGATTTAGGCTATGAAGTAAATGTTTTTCCTAAGAAGACATGGTAGTGTATGGGGGAACCCACATTAGGCTATTCACATGTCCAGTTGAAAATAGCAAGTCAACACAGAGTGTTGCCAATTGGAAGGATTAAAGGTGTGATAGTAGGTTTGTATGGAGTGTGCACTTTGGTATACTTTGAAGTAATAGAGATAGTAGATGGCACAACACCTTACCTAGCATTACTTGGATTGGATTGGGAATTTGATAACTAGGTTGTGATCAACCTAAAGACAAGGAAAATGAATTTTGAATCAAGCGAATATACAGTTATTGCACCATTGGATCCTTTAGAAAGAGAAAGGTTTGTAGAGGTGACTTTCTTGGATTTGGAAGAAATAAATCAGTTATACATAACCACAGCGCGAGAAGAATATTAAGTCAACCCAACTGCATATGGGGTGCCTAGTTGGAGAAGCATTACATCGTGTGCTTCAGATTCATACATAGGTTTGGAGAATTGGCAACAATGACTACATGAAGTATCCACAAGGAGGTGCACAAGAATAGACTGTGCAATAAGATGGGTTGGTATAGAGATAAGGGAACCTCCCAGTTTTCATGGCCTAAACGACTTAGAGAAATTCTTGAAAAAATATGAGGAGAAAGTTTTGGAAAATCAGAGGCTCTCAGATCTGGATATTTCACTTAAGGAAACACCTACTAGATGGTGTGATGCGCACAAAGAAACAATTTAGGACTGGTATCAGTGTAAACGACTATTGTGCATTACATTTGGTGCAGAACAGGGGAGAAATACAGTGCACAAGTATGATGGGTGAGGAACACCATTTGAATACTTAGAGAAATGCAGAACACAATGGAAGATGACACCACCAAAGGAATGGCCTCATCACTTTATTCATACATTGGAAAGGATCCCAGGGAACTGGTACATAGACCAGGAGATGCGCAGAGACACTACATAATGGATAGGATTATGGAAGAATTTTGTAGTAACATTCTAATTCAAACATGAGAACCCCAATATCGATTCATCTCTGAAGCTAATAAGGGGAGTGATATTTTTTGATGAACTAGAGGTTGAAATTATAATAGAATATCAACAGCAGAATAGACAGATAGTCAAAGAGTTACTCTCATATTATCATGTCGAAGAGGAAGAACCAGATGAAGATGATCCGTGCAATATTTTGATCATTGATATTGAAGGAGAAAGAGAGGTGGAAGGTCCATATCTGGAGTCAGAGGAATTTTTTGCACCAATCAAAGTTAATAAATTCTACATTGGGATGAATGAAAATCCTAAAATGGAAAGCATTGGAGACTACTGGGATGAGAAAACATTAGAAAGGATAACAAAGTTACTGCGTGAATTCAGTGACATGTTTCCAACAACCTTTACAGAGATGAAAGGCATAGCAGGTGAGCTAGGTGAGATGAAGATACCCCTAAAACCATAGGCTAGACCTGTCAGACATAGACCTTATATATTGAATCCAGTATATAAGTAGAAAGTGAAAGAAGATATTGACCGAATGTTGGAAGATGGAATTATAGAACCAGTAGAGGAATCTGAATGGATCAGTCCATGGTAGTCCAGGAAAAGAAGCAAGTGGGGATAAGGATCTGTGTATATTTTATAAAAGTCAATGATTCTTGCTTACATGATCCTTTCCCTACCACTTTCATAGATGAGGTCTTGGATAATGTGGGAGGCCATCAAGCATATTCATTCACAGATGGATTCTCAGGTTACCATCAGATCAAAATAGCTTCAGAAGACAGGTATAAGACTAACTTTTCTATAGAATGGGGATCCTACCAATATACAAACATGCCCTTTGGATTGAATAATGCACTAGCTATATTTTCAAGGGTAGTCATAACTAATTTTAAGGAATTTATATATCAGTTTCTAGAAGTATATCTGGATGATTGGACTTTGTATACTCTTTTGAAATACCATGTAGAAGTTTTAAGACTAATGTTGGAAAGATGCGGCAATTTCAAATATCATTAAACATCAAGAAACACATTTTTGGTACACCTTTTGGGATATTGTTGGGACATATAGTGTGAAAACAGGGCTTACTGGTTGACCCTACCAAGATTGTTGTTATGTGAACTTACCACCACAAAAGTCAGTGCGCCAGTTAAGAGCCACAGTAAGACATACAAGCTACTACCATAAGTTTATAAAGGGGTATGCGCAGATTACTGCACCGATGGAAAAATTGTTAAAGAAGGACACCAGATTTCAGTGGAATGAGGATTGTTAGAAAGGATTGGATATTCTAAAGGAAAAAATGGTGACATGAGCACCTATATTAGTGTTCCCATATTGGGAAAAGACATTTCATGTGCATGTAGATACATCAGCAAAGGCACTTGGAGCAATTCTGGCGTAGCCAGGAGTAGGAGAATTAGACCATCATATAGCTTTCGCAAGCAAGAAGTTGTCAAAATTTGAGAAGAATTACAACACCACAGAAAGAGAAGGCCTAGCCATGGTATATGCACTTCATAAATTCAGGCATTATTTATTGGGTAAAAAATTTAAAATGTTCACAAAACATTATGCCCTCAAATATCTAGTCAACAAGCCAATGTTGAGGGGGAGGATCTGTAGATGGTTTTTATTATTCCAAGAATTTGATTTTGAAGTAATAGTGAAACCAGGGAAGCTAAATGAAAGACTTGATCACTTGTCAAGGGTAACCAATGGAGAAGAATCTACTAACTTGGAAGACAACTTCCCTGATGCACAGTTATTTTTTAGTACAGGTAGTTGATGAATATTTCATTGATATCATTGAATTCTTAAGTACAGGAGTTGTGCCAAAGGAGTTGAGTATTATGTAGAAGAAAAATCTAGTAGTTAGAGCTATAGACTATCAACTCATTGTAGGTCATTTATACAAAATGGGCGTAGATAATATTTTGATAAGGTGTGTATTAGAACATGAACGACCCATGGTTTTAGCAAAGTCTCATGAAGGTATATTTGGAGGACACTATGTAGGAAAAGATTTCATGGAGAAGGTATTGCACACAGGTTTATGGTGGCCAACAATTCATAAATATGCCAAGGAATATTTCTAGAACTGTGATGTTTGTCATAGGGTTGGCAAACCCAATAGGAGGGATGAGATTCCACTGAGACCACAAGTAACTCTACAAGTATTAGAAAAATGGGAAATATATTTTGTCGGACCTATTAATCCACCAGCAAGAAGTTTGGGAGATAGATATATCATTATTGTGATGGAATACTTAACCACATGGGAAGAAGTAGCACCAGTCAAATATTGCAGCGCAGAGACAGCAGCGCACTTCTTATTCGAACAGGTGATCACCGGATTTGGATGTCCCAATAATTTTTTGAGTGAACAAGGCACCCATTTTATTAATAATTCCATCAAGGCTATAACTAAGGAGTTTGAAGTCTATCACAAGAAGAGTACACCATATCATCCACGGGAAAATGGGACAGTAGAAGCGTTCAACAAGATTTTGGAAAACGCTTTGACTAAGATCTGCAATGTTAGCATGGATGATTGGGATTTGAAAATACCAGCTATATTATGGGCATACAGGACCACATGCAAGAAGTTGACAGGACAAACACCATTCAGATTTGTGTATGGATAGGAAGCAGTGGTGCCATTAGAATTTATGGTACCCATTCTGGACATAGAAGCAATTACCAATATGTCAGAAAGAGGTGTAGTATAGGAGAGGTTAAGTCAACTGATGGAAATGGAAGAAAACAGGATTCTACAAGGATTTCACCAAGAGGTATAGAAAGAAAGGGACAAATCCTGACATGACAGACACATTAAAAAGAAGATATTTAAGGAGGGATACCTAGTTCTTCTCTCTGACAAAAAAATTTTGCAACACCCTAGTAAGTTTAGAATGCATTGGCTAGGGCCATATGAAGTAAATACTATCAGAGATGGAGGATATGTGCATCCCAAGGACTTGGGAGGCATAGAATTGAAATGAATGGTGAATGGTAATCAAATGAAACTGTACAGGGACAGTCAACCTACTAACTCTTCGTAATTGCAGCACAATAAGAAAGTCATGTATATAGTGTACTATAGTAGATATTAGGAAAGAAAACTGAGAAAAATAAATAAAAAGTAGAAAAATAAGAAAAAGGGATACAAAAATAGAAAAAGAATAAAAATACAAAAAGAGGCAAAAGTTAGTTGAAAAGCAAGAAAGTGGAAAAAAGTTGTGCACGGCAACTAATGCGATAACATAGAAAGATAGCATCCAGGAAAAATTGAACTCGGTGCAAATGCACAGAAAAAGTGAAAAATAATTATGACCAGGTCTATAAAGTGTGAAAATCACATATTAGCTCGACACTTAGTCATTTTTTAGCATAGAGCGAGATAGAAGTGTGTGCCCTAGGTGTAATTGTGCAAAGAAGAGATCAAGTGTTCAAATCACATACAACATGACACCACTGAAGTTTGGTGCTCGAGCGCAGTACGTACAGGTTACTTGATAGGGCCAAAGGAGGAAGGAACGGATGATGGAGCCTGAGAACATCGTCGAGCTCGAAGATGTTACAACTTCTAAGACAAAGTGACTCAGTTCGACAAGGGTTGAGGAGGAAATGTCAACACCGACACAAGGGGAAGTAGGGTAGAGATTTGAGAATCGAAATGGTATTACAAACCCTAATACTGAAACACCGACTAAATCCAACAAAATGAAGATTCAACAACATGGTCGTGATGAAGAGGAGGTGTTGGTTGAGGACATCACCAATTAGATGAAAGTTGAGGGGGAAGAATATGACACAGAAATAGTAGAAGCAATCCCATCTGTCGTCGGGAAGAAAATAAAGGCGCATAATGCCGCAGAAATTAAACTTCCCTACCTCTTGGATGTAGTATTAATCGTGGAGGACATGCTCGGAAAAGTGCCTAAACTAAGGTACTTGGACCACGATGTGCTCAACGCAAAACAATTCCCATACTTGGCCAAGGAAGCATGTTTGGAGAACACATAGGAAATTGGACCCCTAGGAAAATCAATCATGGAGCCCGCGCAGTGGATAACAAGGCTCTACAACTCCGAGATCATGAACCTCTTGGACATACTGCACATCGGGCATGGTAAAAATGTTTTTATTTGCGTCAAAAAATTTCTAGCCTAGGTACATGGCGGCATTCATTAGATGGATAGGCCAGTATAGCTCGATGTGGCGTTGATCACCAGAATTACAAGATTACCCACAGTGGGCGCCCAACCATAGGAATACTTAGACAACAAAGCATGTGAGAAGGAGATCATCGATCTAGTAAAGGAACAATTTGGTACCAGCAAAGGGCACAAGGGTATTGTGCTTAGATATATCAGTGATGACGTGACAAGGTTCACCAGCAAGCTCATGGATTATAAGTTGTTGAGGAAGAGCAGAAAAGAAGAAGATCCAGCAGGAGTAATCGCAATCATCGCGTAATGCGCAAAGAGGGTAATGTTCGTTTGGGAACCTTACCTTCTGAGCGATCTCTTGATCAATTGCAAAGATGCGCAGGATAATGGAACCGATTTCCATTATTATTGTTTAATTATCCTCATAGATTTGGTAGGATGGAAAGAGAAAAAATGTTCCACTTTTCTGGATGAAAGTGGGAAGTGCTACGCAGCCAAGTATGAATCCCTCTGGCAGGACAAGGACACCAAAAATCAGTAAGTGAATAACACAATGCTTGCTATGTTGTTGGAAGAGATACAACATCACACAACCAACGTGTTGGACAACTGAGAGGGGGGGTGAATCATTTGTTACTATGCTTAAACAATTATGCCCATTTTAAACGCTTTATAGAACACTCAATGATGATCACAATAATGCAGGGAAGTAAGCAATAGAATATTCAACATCAATCACACACATGAAATATACAGAGAAAAATATTTCTTGAGGAAACCCATAAAGGGAAAAACCTCTTCTTCTTGATATGATAAGTAGTCTTTATTTTCTATACATTATCATTCTTATGAACACCAACTCCTTTTGAGGCTACCACCTATGTTTTACAAGTAGCAACTTGTTGAGAGCATCGACTTTCTAGTTTCTCTAGCACCCACTAGAAGGAAGCACCAACTCCCTGAGTGTTCCAACACCAACTAGATGGATACACCAACTTCCAGTTACACTGGCACCAACCTGTATAACAGAGAACAATAGTTCTCCCTTGCACCACCCTACCACCCTATTTTTTCTGGATGCAACCAGATGGAAGCTACAACTCCCTGTGTTCAAGTACCCACTTGAAACTCTGAGGACAACAGTCCTCCCTAGCACCACCCTACCACCCTGATTATAAAAACTTTATTACAGAAACTTATTACAGTGATACAATGTTTGTCAATGGCTTACCAGTCTCATCATTGTTC
>JZKD02S0991853.1:0-13575 GCA_000966675.3 Picea glauca | reverse complement strand
AAGCTACCATAATATTAACATGGTTCTCCTCACAACGAATGCTTATCGTGAAACAAGAAATACTAAATCTTACAAATGGCACTAGTGATTTCAAAGGTCTTACTTACATAGTTGACAGTTGCACAAAAGATATGTTGTAGACTATCCCAATCATTAGCTTGTCAATGCACCTCTTCGTGGATGTATCAAGATTTCAATATAGGACCTAATGTATGAATAAACCCATGCACCCAGTGTTGTCAAGGGTAATCGGCTATTGTCCATTCGCACACACAAATGGATATTTGGTTGTCTAGATTTGGCTGCCCCTTGAATATATAGCCAAACTATATCCCATGATCCTAAGGCTTTCCCTTGTGTAGTTTGTCAAGCTAGGCAAGCGACAAGAACTAAGCTAGCATAGTAAGTTGCACTTCCTCTTGCGTTTTCAGTGGCCCACCATCAAAATAGGGTACACTTCAAAGTAACATTCAATGCACCAACCCAATTAACTTCAGCAACTAACTCCTCCATCTTTACGAGGAAATCATCAATGTCCCCTATACCATCATACTTTGATGAATCTCTCAATTCTTCTCTAATCCAACACAAAGACTTTACCACAACACAGCAGCAAGAGGATAACTCTTGGTTACATTCCTACCAGCGTTGCATAGCTTGTTTAGAATCAATATCAAAAGAATAAATACTACAACTTACCTCCCCATTTATTGTTAGGTTAATATATTCTTCATGCTTCCCAACATTAAGATTATACAGTTGATCCACTATAGTGTCATCCAAGCCATCATCTGTATGTTCAGTGAACCAAGCACCTTGAACAAGGTCACATCGGCCTCTTCAAAGCACATGCACCTCTACTTGAGATTAATCATAGCATCATTCTCAAATGCCCACTCAATTCCTAATGTTGGGTTTAAGACTTAGCAACAAATACACTCAAACACATATCAAGCAAGGGGCACCAAGAGTTTAAAATGAAGAAATCCCCGAAGGAGAAAATCTATTCAAGCATCCATTCTAGTGTGTGTTTCTATTGTCCAATAGGACCCTTTATATAAATAGGAGACCATAACAATATGTCATAATAAGATATTTATTTCAAAGATATGCATAACTATCTCCCATAATTTCTCCATGAATCTCTCAACTAATTCCACAAAAATCCTCATTCCTAACTTCTCTCATTGTCCTCATCTTTCATTCATATGTAGACATTATTTGTGGTCTACTTCATTACAATTTGATCATATAATCTAGAAATTACTAATCAAAAGTATGAGTTAATCCTTCATACCCTCCCCCCTAACAAATACTTGTGATTTAAATATTCAATCATCGTCTTCTATCCCTTCCACTAGTCCAATCTTCATCTTCTTCATGGTCTTTGCCTTCAATCTTCTTTAGTTTTCATCTTTATGATTTTTTTTAGCTAGAGCTTGTACTACAAAATATAAATATCATTTTGTCAATGTGTCACTTTGTCGATGTGTCACCATCCACCGGAATACATGGGTTGCCAACTGTTGTATCCACTAGTTCTCTAGGAATCTTTTTCTCCTATGTCATTCATCAACAATTTTGAATCACAAATCTTTTCAAGTTCCTCTTTACCATCATTAATCATCATCCTAGGTTTTATTTAGTTTACTCATAACCACACCTTCGATTTTTGTGGGTTACCCTCAACCATTACAAATCTCAAATGGTTTTCAGCTTACCACGAACCATTCATTACATGAAGTGGTTTTTGGTTGACCGTGAACCTTCATTTGTCACAAGTGGTTTTGGTTTACCACGAACCATCAACAATCAAGTTGTAAGGGTATACTTGCCTTATCAAGGCTTACAACCATTACATCATCATTTCACTCAAGTACATACTGCATACAAAAAAGTTTCATTGTCCATTCATCTGAGGCTAATCTAGCCCTTTTAAACATAGGACCATAACAATAAGTCTCTTTATATAGAATAGGTGACCATAACAATATGCCATAATCAAATATTAAATTCAACCATATAAATAACTATCTCCCATAAAAAGCTAGAGCAAATCTTCGGCTCTAAAACGGAAGAATGGCGGCGACGACATAGGAATGTGAATCTTATTCAACATGTGCTATTGATTAATGGGATATGACACGAGCCTATCATGGTTAGCTGGAGTGAACAGGTTTAGCACACAGTTTTCTAACTATCTCCCATAAAAAGCTAGAGCAAGTCTTCGGCTCTGAAACGGAAGAATGGCGACGACGACATAGGAATGTGAATCTTATTCAACATGTGCTATTGATTAATGGGATATGACACAAGAGCCTATCATGGTTAGCTTGAGTGAACAGGTTTAGCACACAGTTTTCAGAGCCCTGATCAATGACGTGTGGGGATTTGGGAATGTTTAAAGGGGGACGACATCATGGGAGCCCACTTCTCGAAGCAAGCTATCCCCTCGTTAGGTCTATAGTACAATTCCAGGTCAGATCATGCCAAGTGGAGGGATATATCTGATGGTCAGATAGTGCATTAACGATTGACCCTGCAATTTCTTAAATGGTCGAGGAAGAGTTGGATTACGGCGATGAATGTCTAGGTACAGAGGAAATCCTTCCAACAAACACTCACTTCATTCGCATGCAAAAGCTCAAACAAGCGTCTGATATGGAGGTTATCGAACCATTGGATCCACCAAAGAAAAACAATCCCGAGTCCTCTCTCCATTCTCAAGGTCCTTTGTGGAATGCGGTAGAAGGTCGATACACAAACAAGCTTAAGCATGCAGTTTAGCAAGGAAAACGAGTTAATGAAAAGGTGGCAGGCTTGCATGTCTCTGCATCCTCATTAGAATTTCATACAGCGCAAAAGACGAGGAAGATCACAATCAGTGGGAGCAGAGGCGAAGGAGATCAAGCCCCTTCGAATTCCATTCAGAATAGAAGAGCGCAAAGACAGGGAAGGTGTTGGAAAGCTCGTAAGGAGCGAAGGCGAATGGTGGTTGGGGACGACATAAAGATTGGGGATATCCCAAACATGGTTGGAAAAACTGCAATTGGCCACTTCTGTGGGAAAATAGTCTCCCCAGCATCTGTTGGGAAATGGTTGACGGAAAATTGGCAACCTTTGCTTGGGTATTGCCCTGTTTTCCATACGCTTGCCAGAGGTTGGATCTCATTCGATTTCAACTCACATGAAGACATGATAGAGGTCTTCAACCGAGTCTACGGATGGGGCTCGTCTGGCTTAGTCCTAAAGGAATGGTCTATTTCCTTTGACCCAATGCGGTATGTTCTCTCCCCAGCCAAAATTTGGGCTATTTTATCAAATCTTCCCTTGGTCGTTTGGAGAGAAGAGATTTTAGTGGCTATCGGGAATAGTATAGGCAGGTTTGTTGGTTTGGAGTCGGGTTGGGAGTCTAAGATTGATCACCACTAGGCTTAGTTACAAATTGAAGTTGATTTGCGAGATGGGTTGCATGATGAGATTGAACTTGTTTGGGGAAGCTTCACAGTAAGCCAAAAGATTGACTACTAGAGAGTCCCTTTCAGATGTTTTGGTTGTCATTTAGTGGGCCACCTTCAGGCACAGTGCAGTCGTTCCCCTACACACTTCCCTCCATTTTCAAAATTTTGGAAAAGAAAACAAGAGGTGGTGGCCTCAGAAACGGTCGCGGCAGAGGAAGAGAGCATACTAGGACCAAGCGGTCTGAAACAACCACAGCTCATCACTCCGTGCGACAGCTCTCCCAACACCTCTCGAGATGGGTTTTCGGGTAAGGACTTAAGTCTCGTACTTCCTGTTCAGTCTCTTTCTTCTGATCTGTCTTCTTCTTCACAAAGAGAACAAGCCTCGAAAGTTCCTTCTGCCCCTTCTTCAATGTCCCCCTCAAGCCTCCTTCCCCTCAAAAGAGTCTTTTCTTTGCGTCTAACGATGTCCAAGGTGTCAAAGAATTTCAATCTAATATGGAGATTTCATTGTCTAAGGGGTTGCCCCTCCTGAATCCTCGTCAGCAGTCTCCTCGCCCATCCTCCTCCTCGACAAATTCGAGTCAAAATACTGGAATTAAATCAGAATATTTGTTAAGATCAAAAGTTAAATTAGGCCCAAACTTAGAAGCTGTCGAAGGTCTGGCTTTGGAAAAAATTTCAGAGGGTCATGCTGGTAGAAAATCACAAATCTTACTTGCCCAAATCTAGGTTGCTAAAGAAATTCGTAGTGGAAAACAGTCAACCATTTTACAGGCCCTTAGAACAAGGAAGGCCCAGGACCAAGTGACAAAATGATTGTACTCTCCTTCAACGCACGAGGAGTGGGGGGCACTCCAAAAAATTTAGCCCTCAAGCAACTATGCGTTGTAGTAAATCAAGACATAATCATGGTACAAGAGACGATGCGCAGTAGAACTAAGTTGGAGGAGATTTTTAGCTCATGGCTCAAAGGATGGTTTTTTTGTTCCACATACGCTGAAGGATTTTCAAGGGGACTCATAACGGCATGTAGTCCGAAGTTAAAGGTGATCGATTCACAAGGATATCCCTCTTGCATTATTGTTCAAGTTAAGGATAGGATGCTCAATTCCTCTCTCAAAATTTGTAATGTTTATGGCCCTTACGCAAATAGGATCCCTTTTTGTGATCATTTAAGCACCTTAGATTTTTTAAATTCTGAAAATATAATTTTGGGGGGCGATTTAAATTTTACTGTGTCACTTAAGTAAAAATACTCATCAAGACCCTCGGGAAGCTTTTTTCCTTCAGTGGATGGAGAAGCATAACTTCTTGGACTTAGCCCCTAAGAAGCTTTCCCACACATGGAATAATGGGAGGAAAGGAGTGGGCCCAGTGGCCAAGCGATTAGATCGGTTTCTAATCTTTGAAGGGCTCATTGAAAATCAATGGGCTATCCTTTCAATGGTGGAAATTGGGGGGATTTCTAATCACTTGCCCATAATTCTAGAAGTTTCCAAAGCTAGTCTGAAAATGTCATTACCAATGAAATTCAATCATGATTGGCTAAAAGAAGAGGATTATCAAAAGATGGTGGAGGAGACATGGTGTGCTATGTCAGAGGATGTGAGCCAATCTTCCATGAAACAATTTTCTGAAAATATAGGAAAAATAAGAAAAGCCACGATCTCGTGGGCCAACGATTTCAAGAAAAAACAAAAGGCAGCAATCGTAGAGGTGGAATCAAAACTCAGTTATCTCCTTATAGAGCGTGAGGCAAGAACATTATCAGAAATGGAAGAGACCTTGATCAAGGAACTTATGATAAAAAAACAAGAATTATATAGGATAAAGGAATCAAATTGGAGGCAAAAAGGCAGAGTGGTTTGGATCCAAGAAGGTGACAACAACACAAAATACTTCCACATATTTGCTAGTTTCCGCAGAGAAACCAACTCCATATGGGAGATCAAGGATGACCAAGGAAAAAAGGTGACAAGCTTTGAAGAGATAGCCGATGAAGGTAAAAATCATTTCTCCAATTTATTTAAAGAACCAGTGGGTTGTCCTATTGCTGAGATCCTGAAGGTTATAAATCTTTTCCCTTCTTTTATCTCGGATGAAATGAATTTCTCTTTACAGGAAGAGATATCGGAGAAGGAAATTTTCTAGATTCTCTTGTCCTTTCAAAGATGTAAAATCCCTGGGCCTGATGACCTCACAGTCAATTTTACCTAGGCTTTTACGAGCAGATAAAATGGGATTTGCAAAAAGTGATAAACGAATCTAAAAGATTAAGTGTGGGGTTCCTATAACTCCACCTTCCTAGCCTTGATCCCAAAAAATCAAGCCCCATCTTCATTTAAAGAGTTTCGACGCATTTCATGTTGCAACCTTATCTACAAGCTCATTGCCAAGATCATTGCCAATCGATTGAAGCTTATCTTTAGTGGATTCATTTCAAAAGAGCAGTATGGTTCTCTTTAATCACCAAATACATGATGTTGCTTCCATCACACAAGAAGTGCTCCACTCTGTCAAGCTAAAAAAAAATCCCTCTTTTGTCATGAAGCTCGACTTATCAAAAGCATATGACAAAGAGAACTAGACTTTCATCGAGCTAGCTTTGATAAGATTGGGGATGAACTTAGAATCGGTCAATTGGATTATGGGGTGTATCGAATCTCCTTCCTTTAGTGTCCTTACTAATGGTGTTCCTTCCCCTTTCTTTAGATCCTCCCATGGGCTACAACAAGGATGCCCCCTCTCCCCTTTCTTGTTTTTAATCATTGCGGAAGGTTTAAGCTTACTGATTAAAAAGGCTCAGACTGAAGGACTCCTAAAAGGCATCAACATCACAAACATAGAAATCCTTTCCCATTACTCTTTGTTGATGATGTAATTCTTTTTGGTGCAGGTTCTGTTTCGGAATTCAAAGCTATGCAAAATATTTTAGAACTCTTTTGTGCCTCTACAGGAATGCAAGTGAATAAGGAAAAGTTTGTTGTGATGATCAATGGAATTTTGAAAGAAGTTGTAGCCCAATTGAAAGACCATATGCCCTTTGCTCAACATATGTTAGATGATGGGTTAAGTATCTAGGTTTTGTTTTAAAACCAAATGATTACCTATTCAAGGATTGGTTGTGGCTTTTCACAAAAATTAAAAAAATGATCTCTTTTTGGGCTCACAGGTGGCTCTCTGGAGGCGGGAGATTAGTTCTGCTAAATGCAGTCCTGAGCAGTATTCCAATGTATTGGGCCTCCATAGATAAGATCCCAAAAGGTATTCTACACAAAATAAGGAAACTTTGCTTCCAATTCTTATGGACAAGAAATGTTGAGAAGAGAAGTATCCCACCTGGTTAAGTGGTCAAATCTAGACAAGCACAAGGAGTTGGGTAGGTGGGGGATTAAGAATTTGGTTTGGTTCTGCCATGCGCTAGCTACAAAAAGCATGTGGAGGTTGATGCACAATGAAATGCTCTGGGGCGGAGTGATGACTGTCAAGTACATCCATGGGATGTCCATAGTTGAATGGCTTCGACAGCCAACAAAGACAACTCAAAATAGCTCCATATGTTGGACGGCACTGGTTGAAGTGTTTATGTTGATCGAAGAACACATGCTTTAGAACGTGTGCTATGGAAAACAAGTAAGGATCGAGGAAGACCCATGGGTCGGTTCAGGAGAAGGTTACAAACTTCTGAATGAAATGGTGAATGCTCTACACGACCAAGGAATTCACTCTTTAAAAGATGCAGCTATTGGCGATCTAGATAGAACAAGAAGAAGTGAGTGGAAATCGGCCAACCTTTTAGAAATAGAAGGTGAACATGCAGATCGATGGAAGACTATGTAGCTTCTCTTAAGTCAAATTTTATTTCTTTGTAGGAGGACAAAGAGGATACCCTTTATTGGTCAGGCGATGACAAAAGAGAATTTATATAGCCAATCTGGGTTGCAGATTGCAGGCAGAGGAAGCATTCACCAAAGAAAGCAAATGGTGGTGGAAGTTCATTTGGGCCCAAAAGACACCTATCAAATCTAAAATTCTTCATTGGATGGCAATGGATAGCAAGATCTAAACATGGGACAACGGCATGAAAAGAGGGTGGTGCGGCCCTAACAGATGTTCGCTTTGTAAATTAAATTATGAATAAGTTCAACATCTATTTATAGACTGTCTTTATGCTCAACAAGTCTGGGTGGAGATAGCAAAGGAAGTAAAAGTTCAGTGGATGCAATCGGGTGCAAAGTTGGAAAGTTAAATAAAAAAGTGGATGGAGGATGCCGAAGCACTTCCCTACATTTCAATACCTTTTTTCTTTGTGTATTTTCTGTGGTGGTCCAGAAATAATACAATCTTTCAAAATAGTTTTATTCCATGTGAAGTAGTGGCGAGGTTGACAATCAAATTGGCAAGGGAATATAAGACCGAGTTGAAACAAAAGAAGGTCAGAAAACCTTCAATGCCTCAGATCACAGACGGAATCCCTTGGCGGTTCTTTGACGGGGCTAGCCAGGGACATCCTCCATTGTGCGAAGCAGGTGCAATTTTGTTTATTTCTAGGTCACATTATTTCATGATTAGATATGTGTCAGGGAGAGGTTCAAACAACAAAGCAAAGCTCACATCTCTTTGGGCTTCCATACAGATATGCTCAAGCTGCAAAAGTTATAAGGCTTTGGTGACTCAGAGGTGGTGGTCGACTGGATAAATGGGAAAGCAGAGATTCGGGGGAGACGTCTACGACTCATGATAAGACAAGTTAGATCTTTCATAGACAATCAGGAATGGTTCCCATGTACACATCCTCCGAGAGTTAAATCAGGAGACAGATCGTTTATCAAAGGAGGCACTGGAATTGGACATTTGCCCATATATACTTCAGGAGTTCTATGAAAATCAGATCATGGAGGAAATAAACTTTAGGTTATAAAAAAAATTCTTATTTTTTGGAATTTCTATTTTGAGATATGTTGAATGTAAAAGGAATCTGAATGAAAAGGAGAGATAAAGCTTTGTGGTGGGAAGCTGAAAAATGATGGATAGATTATATGTGTATTTAAAAAGTGAACTGAAAGTGAAACAGACAGTCTTCAATAGGACGGAAATATGTAAATTTATTTTTGATGAAATATAAAGATTTTTCATTCTCTAAAAAAAAAACTATCTCCCGTAATCTCTCCATGATTCTTTGAATTTATCCATGAAATCCTCATTCCTAAAGTCTCTCATTGTCCTCATCTTTCATTCATATGTAGACATTATGTGTGGTCTACTTCATTACAATTCAATGCTATAATTTAGACATAATTGATCACAAGTAGGAGTTAATCCCTCACTTAAAAAAAAATTTTAAGGATATTTTTCATCCATGATCTCTATGACCTCAAAATCAACAAAGGTTTTCACTCCATCTAAGTTCTTCAACCACGTCTAGCCTCCCAATAGGATAGATCTTATATTAGTTGATGTATGTAGCATCAAACAGGTACTTCCACATCGGTTTGTGTCTAACACACAGGAGTCGTCCTTATACCTCTTAGGACTTAGGATATTCACTTTAATAAAGTGATTATTAAAGTGAATGTACTTTTGCAATTAATGTGAGTTTAATTTAATTAAATGCCTAAATATTTGGCATTAGTGAATTAAATTAAATCCTAGCCATTAAATCTAAAGTGAAAGTGAGATCTAATCTCAGCCTTTGATCACTTTGGAGATCTAGGGTTTTGGATTTAGGGTAAACTCAAGGTTATAAAAGACAGCCTAAGTGAGAGGAGTAAACACACACAGAGTGAGAAAGTGAGATCTCATTGATTGAGTGAAGAAGGACTTTCATCCAAGTGTGCAGGGCAAGGTTCAAAGAAAAGATCAAAGGGGCAGCAAGGGAGATAGCAACCAACCAACAAGATCGAAGGACCGATCTTGAGGCTTGTAAGGCTTGGCTATTTGTTGTTTTGTATTATTCCTCGGGTGGGACATTATCCTAGGACGGGAGCCTAGATTAATAATAATAAACATCTCACAGTACCAGTTTTCCCTTCAGGGTTTTTACCCAAAAAATTTCATCTGAAATGTGTTTGGTTTCCAGTTTTTCGCTTCTGTTGTAATGTTCCATTAATAACTCAGTTGTGCTTTTATTCAATAATTAATTTTATTCAAAATTAATTGTCGGGTGTTGGGTTAGGAGAATTTAACATTATTGATTATCCAAGAGCAATCATATTTGCAAATACACGAGCATCAATCTTCATCTACCCATCAACTCCCATGACTTCTTTGGAAAAATATTAACATCCAACCCGAGTTGCACAAAACGTGTATGGGTTTTGAAAATGGAAATGCCTAGAAACATGATCCCCGGGTACATCAAGAAACGTGACACACACACAAATATATAGATAGATAGATAACATATCCCGAGGAAAAGCCTCGAGCACTTTCCCTCATTCTGAGGATAGTACCCACGGTAAACCCTAGATTCTTCAAGGCAAAAAGCCATATCAACAACAATGCTCAAAGTCGTTACAACAATACACTCATTATGAGCTCATCATGTCACTTATGGAAATAGAACCTCAGAGGGAAGGATAATACTCCATCCCACGACCACTCGGGCTAGACCCAATTGACTAGTGTGTGTGTGTGTGTGTGTCGGTCGTTTATGTGTATCATTCTTATGTTTCTTGCAAGATAATGTGTTATTACACATTATCTTGCAAGAAAAATAAGAGCTATACACATAAATGACATTTTAGAACGAAACTCATCTATATTAGGTGTTATTGTGTCTTCATTAATCATTGACCAAGGGTTTTTTACACTACCTATGGGTTCCACACCCCTCATGGGCACATGGGAGGGTTTGCAACCTTCAAAAAAGTCGTTGAAGCATTGTACAAACGCACCAAAATGACTCGAAAATGGACTTAGTCATACCATATGATGTTTCCAAATCGTGAAATGTCATACAATATGGCTAAGGCCATTTCTAGGGCATTTCATACCCGTTTTGGCATTCCTCGGAGTTCTTAGTACAGAAGTGTTTCCTAGGTAGACATTTCCAACAATAGAGCATCCCACCCCACATCCAACATCACATTTGTGACTTCAAAACACCCTAATCCATCCTAAACTTCCTTCTTGTGTGCAACTTGCACTTGACACACATCTTTATCAAGGAATGGAGCAATGAGAATAGGCTCGACAATTTGAGCTACCAGACATTGTTCCAACAACCTACACAACCGCCTAGATAGCCTTTCATCCAGTAAAACTCAAATGAATGCTTACATAATGGTGTTTACCTCATCAATAGAATCACTGCTATCCTTAAGCATATTCCCAAGGGTGTACTCCTCGACAAGCCTAGAATTGGTGCATGTGCTACAACATCTCCCCTCATCATCTTTATGGCATCCTGTATATACTCCTTTCGGCGGCTTGCATCAAATGCAGGCATAGCAGGAAAGGCCTTCTTGATCTTACTAGCCAGAATAGGATCAACACCCTCCCCTTTGTGCTCTCCGCCTATAGTAACAAAGTTGATACCAACAATTGTAATTGTAATCTCTTGAGATTTTGAAGCGATAAGATGGGTCCCTCTCTATCATACCCTAGCTTCACATTTCTTAATAAGCTTTGGAGAATTTCTTTAAACTATTCCAGTAACATAGAAATCGGGGAAACAGACTTACTTGGCTCTGTCAAAATTGAGACCCATGCGCTTCCCTCCATCCTTCACTGGTGAGATCTCGGAAACAACGGAGGATTTGAGCATCCATTCCAATTCAAGAGGCAAAATATTGAAATGTACTTTGTATGAGAGATAACCAGAGGAAAACGTGGCGGTAGCTACCTGGCAAGGGATTGTAATACCCCAAAACCTCCAGATGTTTTCCATCGCGAGGTGCCCTGCTGTCAGCGGCAACTATTCGGTAAAATGGTCGATTGCTGCATCCAAATCGAGCCAACCGCAAACGAACGACGCCCATCTTTGCAACTTTGTCGATCTAAGTTAATGCTTTGCTCGCCTTCGAAATTCTAGTACCCTGGATAAAAAGCGTACCAAATGGGGTTAAAGTACTATTCTGTTAGGGTGTATCAGTGCAAACTGTGGAAGGGGTAAAGTATTTTGCAAACTGTGAAAGGGTAGGATCAGTGGAGACTGTGGAAGGGGTCGGAGATGATTCATAGATTTCATTTCAAATTAAGTAGGTATAAACCCTTCGATTAAGTAGATACAAACCCTTCAATTATAAGTAAGTTATAAGCATGTCTTATGGGTTATTTCTTAGGTAGGAGTGGACAAAAGGGTTATTTCTTAGGTACGATTGAACAAAAGGTTGTTATGTCAACTAACTAGGGCGAAAGGTGAATTTGTCAATCAAATTAAGGGGTTTTTGAGGCGGAATGCTCCTGCATCATTAGTTATGTCACAAAATTTGAATTAACTAAATTCACAAATGTATTAACACAAACACAAACAAGAACTGTAAAAAGCATCCTCCCACTATTAGCAAGAGCAGGAGGTGGTACCCGTATTGGATCAACTTCTCCATGTTCTTGGTTCACCATGTTGCCATCAACTAAGGCTAATCACTCTCTTCTTCAACATATAAACACACCATATCCTCCAGCACATTCTCCTCTAATCATTGCGCTAGAATCCCTAACAACCACAATCTTGTTTTGGTATCTTAGAGCTCTTGGTTTGTACACATGTGTCTATGTGATTATCATTCCCTTCTTACCACTCAACATCAAAAGAAGTCTCCTCGCATGGTTTCAACATTGTCCTTTCCACTATATAACCCCTTTCAATTACCTCTCGACTAGCCTCATCTCATCTTCTCTTCAATTCTCCTAGACATGATCCTCTTAGCCTCCTCGCTTGAGAGATTGTAGAGACAAATTGATGCCCTATCCAACTTTTGTGATCTTTGAAAAATCGAGTAAGACCAAGATTATTATCTTTAATGCATTGAAACATGCTCTCTCCAACTACCACTACCACTTCCACTTCCATGGGGAATAGATCTTTAGGTCACCATGGGCTATACATACTTAAGGGCTTAGATCTCAAGGCCTCGGTTTAGTTTGAGACATGCACTACCACTTCCACTTCCAAGGGAAAGAAATAGAGATCAACATGACCTGTACATACTTGGGGGTTTAGTTCTCATGGCCTTGGTTCTATTCGAGATATGCTTTGCAACATTTGTTTAACAAGGATATGGTTCTCTTGCCCTACTTGAGTAATAGTGTTGTTAGAGTCACTTTGAGGATATATCGTCTAAGATACACCTCTTAGACACTATCATCAAACCCATCGTCCTTTATGATTCCAAGTTCAGGGGACCTAATTTGATTTGGGTCAATTGGGTTATGACGAAGAAACTACAAACCATTCTTCACCACGCATCATTCGTTGATGATGTGTTGTTTCTTTCCTTCATAAAGTTTGGGTGCTAGGAGACTATGCTCCCAGTAGGGATCAATACCCCTACCTAGCTCTATGTTCTTTTGAGGTTATCACCTTCACATATATGAATGTGTATATGTGTATATGTATGTATGTACATATATACATACATATATTTGTGTTGAAATATTGTAACTGCAAAGAGTATTCTATTTATTTATTGAGTCATTCTTAATTAGATCAATCCCCTTTGTAGATTTCAACCTTGTACAATATTTATTGCGAACAAATTTTCAGTAAAAGAACAAAAAGATACAATGGCAAGTACAAACATTACACAGGGATTTTTCCCCTGGGAATCCAAACCGGGAAAACCAACATATTCTATATTCATCCATCATGATACATTGTTTACAATACAATATACATATAGGAGCCAACGTCATCCAAAACCCTAACCCAATGACCTTGATTAGTCAACAACCCTAATTCCTTAATTGGAAATAGAAAACCATTGAAAAAAAAACATGTGTCGAAAAACCACCTAAATATGTGACATGTTTTTCGAGACAGAAAAATATGTGACTCATGCAAAGAATATAACACATACCCAACATTCTCCCACTTGTTGTTTTCTTTGCATACAGGGGGTTACAGGGTTACATAGTCAACAATCCAGGGCAGCAATGCCCATGGATC
>JZKD02S0991842.1:0-12500 GCA_000966675.3 Picea glauca | reverse complement strand
AGGAAGAATTAAGTCATATAATTGGAATTATTTCAAAATTGATTTTTTTTAAAGATTCTAGGGCATCTCGAATTTTTTTTTTTTTTTCAAAACTCACGAGAGTACAACAAAAAGGCAGCATAGATGAATTTACACATCAATGGGAAGCTCTCGCCACCCAAGTATTTGGACTATCTGATGATAAATTACTCCAGTCTTACATAGGTGGTCTCAAACCACATATCCAAGATGAGTTAAGATTCGTGAGGTTACTACGGTATAAATAACAATACACAACGCAAAAGCCACAAAAGAAAAGCTAGAAGGCCAATCAATATTCAAAAAGGTTTACTCAAGGAGTGTACCTTAGACCATATGAAATGATAAATACATACCACCAAATCTACGTGAAGATAGAAGAAGATGTTTAGAGTCCCAAAGGATAAAATAAGGAAAATGTAAACAATGTGGAGATAAATGGGACCCAAGACATAGATGCCAGATTGAAGATCACTCAAAAACATTGTACACTTGTGAAGCAGAAAAATACTACAAACCAGACTCAGCAGAATCAATAAATGAAGAAATGGAAAATTTCCAAAATGACACTTTAGAACTCATATAAGACAACACACCAAGAATATCGCTCACAGCCATCACATGCGTTGCCCAACCACAAACTCTCAAATTAAAAGGACATATCAAAAATGATAATGTCACTGTATTAATCGACACTGGAAGTACTCACAATTTTCTCGATATCAAGGTTGCAAGGAAACTCAAATTATTTGTATATCCAGCTCTAGATATGAAAGTAATGGTTGCAGACGGCAAAAAAATTGGAAATGTCAAAAAATGCCATAAGGTGAAACTCCAAGTCCAAGATTTCAATTTGGAATAAGAAATTTACACCTTCCCTCTGGGAGGAGTAGATGTGGTTTTAGGAGTCCAATGGTTACAAACCTTGGGCACATACTCAGTCAATCACCAGGAACATTTCATCCAATTCAAGTGGAAAGGTAAAAGTTATAAATTAAATGGTTTTCAACCTCCACAAACACAGGTTGTGTCATCACAACAAATGAAAAAAATGATCCAAAAAGGAGCAACCACATACTTCATCCAATGCCACAACATAGAAATACAAGAACCAGAACAGGATGACTCCAAAACATCGGACATCCAAGATCTAATTCAAAAACATAAAAAGGTGTTTCAAGACCTTCCCATGGAGTTACCGCCTCAAAGAAGAATTGAACATATAATTGAAGTTAAACCAGGATCAAGCCCAGTCAAGGTTAGACCATACAGATACCCTCATCACCACAAAACAAATATATGAAGATTAGTCCAAGACCTATTAAAATGTGGTTTCATCATGAACAACAGAAGTCCATATGAAGCTTCAGTAGTGTTAGTTCGAAAGAAAGATGGATCTTTTAGATTATGCATAGATTACCGAGGGCTAAACAAAATAACAATTAAAACTAAATTTCCCATCCCGTTTATTGATGAAATGTTGAATGAACTTCACGGAGCAAGGTATTTTTCAAAACTTGATTTAAGATCTGGGTACTATCATATTATAGTCATGCTAGAAGATGTAGCCAAGGTTGCTTTCCAGGCACACAAAGGAAACTACGAATTCAAAGTGATGCCTTTTGGGCTAACTAATTCCCCCACCACTTTCCAAGCGACAATGAATGAGTTATTTCACCCATACTTGTGAAAACATGTCTTAGTTTTCTTAGATGATATCTTAGTGTATAGTAAAACATGGGAGGATCATATGAAACATTTGGGACATGTGTTATCTCTTTTGGAGGAAAAACAATTATATGCCAAAATGTTAAAATGTACATTTGGTAAGGAGGAAGTAGAGTACCTTGGTCAAATCATATCCAAAAAAAGAGTCAAGGTAGACCCCAAGAAAATCAGGGCAATCAAAGAATGGCCTAAACCCAAAAACATATCCAAGTTACAAGGATTTCTAGGATTGGCAGGATACTATCAAAGTTTTATCAAGAATTGTGCTCATTTAACCTCCCCTCTAACAAATATCCTTAAGAAAAACTCTTTCCAATGGAATGTGGAAGCACAAAAATGTTTTGAAAACTTAAAAAACATTATGTCCACAACCCCGGTATTCGCAACACCTGACTTCTCCAAACCCCGGTTTTGGAATTGGAACAATATTGATGCAAGATGGGCACCCAATAGCTTTTGAGAGCAGGAATTTAAATCAAACAAAATGCTTACAATCCACTTACAACAAGGAAATTCTTTCCATCATGCATGCATTAACAAAATGGCACCAATATCTATTGAGAAGTAAGTTATTGATATGCACAAATCATAACAGTCTCCAGTACTTGTTACAGTTGGACAAATGAGGCGCATATGACATTTGAGAAAATGAAACATGTAATGAGTTCATGCCATGTGATAGCCTTACCAAAATTCACTCATCCATTTGTGCTTGAGTGTGATGCCTTAGGGATAGGGATAAGAGCCTTGTTGATGCAAAATAATCATCCTATTGCTTTTGAGAGCCACAAACTTAGGGAGTATGAGCAATATTATTCAATATATGATAAGGAGATGTTGGCCATTATGCATGCATTGGCCAAATTCATACAATACTTGGTGGGGAAGAGGTTCAAAGTGAAGACAAATCATAACAACCTAAGGTTCCTCGTGGAGCATAAAGAATTGAGTGAGAGGCAACAAAAGTGGATTAGTAAAATTAAATCATATGATTTTGAGATTGAATACGTGAAGGGAAAGAACAATGTGGTGGCCGATGCCCTTTCCAGAGTACCATCCACTCTCTCCCTCATGGATATTTCAGTTGATTGCAAATATCTCCTATTGGTAGAATACTCCAAGTATAGATTTTGTTGTGAGATCCTAGACGGTTAGATCCAGGATGATCGATACCAAGTTATGGATGCCATCATTTATTACAAATAAAATATCTATTTAGTACCAGAATCTCAGCTGAAAAAAAAAATTATGCAGGAAGCACACAAGTCACCTTTGGAAGGACACCCTGGTTACTTGAAAACCTAAAGGCAGATCAGGGAAAGATTTATGTGGAAAGGCCTCAAGATGGATGTGTTGAGATTCATGAGGGAATGCAAAGTATTCCAATAGAACAAAGTGGAGCATACTCAGCCGACCAGATTAATTTAGCCACTTCCCATTCCAAAACAAAAATGGGAAAGTATCTCTATGGACTTCATCACAAGGTTTCCCGAGGTGCAGGGAAAATATTGAATTTATGTGGTGATCGATAGGCTCATGAAGTTTGCAAAAAAAAATTCCATACCCTCCAAATATTCTGTAACACGTGTAGCATAGTTGTTCTTCAGAGAGGTATTCTGATTGCATGGGTTGCCAAAAACTATTATTAGCGACATAGATAGTAAGTTCATGGGAGGATTTTGGTAGGAGATTTTCAGGTTAGTTGGGATAGAACTGACACCTAGCAAAAGATACCATCCTAAAATGGACAAGAATATCGAGATTGTGAATAAATGGCTTGAAGGATATCTGAGGGATTATGTGTGAGGCCAGCAGAAAGCCAAGATAAAGTGGCTACACTTGGGCGAGCACTGCTACAATACAACCTATCACATGTCGATTAGGATGACACCCTTCCGACATTTGTATGGATATGATGTACCTACATTTGTGGATGCAGTGTTTGGAGACAACAAAGCACCTAAAGCTAAAGATTGGGTTCAAGAGAGTCAGGATATTCTATGGACCCTTAAGAAAAATTTGCAGATGGCTCAGAATCAATAGAAGGTCTATGCAGACAGGCATCAGGTGGAACGTAGCTTTAAGGTTGGGGACTTGGTGTACCTACATCCGTAGCCCTATAGGTAGTCGTCACTTAAGATGAAAGGGGGTAGAAAAATTGAAACCCAGGTTCTATGTACCCTACAAAATTTTGAGGCACATAGGAGAGGTGGCATACGAGCTAGAGCTTCTAGAGGGATGCAAAATACATAATGTCTTCCATGTTTCATGTCTCAAGAAGGCATTGGGACAACATATCGCTACCTCTACTGAGTTATCACTACTAGATGAAGAGGGCTAGTTGATTTTGGTTCCTGAGGAGATTTTGGAGATTAGGGAGCGAAAGCTAAGGAACCAAACTGTCAAGGAGTACCTTGTCAAATGGAAGGGTTTTCCTATCGAGGACATTGCATGGGAAGGAGAGAAGGTACTTCATCATTCGGGATTAAAATTTCTTGAGGCAAATGAATCTTGGGTGGGGAGGACTGTAATGTCCCCATCTTCCTAATCTCTCTAAGAGAGAATTCCACTAATCTAATTGATTTCCCATGCGCTAGGGAGAAAATTAATCAAAGGAACATGAAGAACAAAAATAAAAGTCAAGTGAGGTTATTATCCCACATTCATAAGAGAAGGAAAGAAAAACTCAAGTTAGAAGTATAAAAGAAAAGGGATAGGAGGAGTCTATCATCAATTTTTACGCTTGCTTATTGAGAAAATAGTTTTGGAGAGCTCTTGAGAAAGAGACTAGGGTTTTCTGGAAACCCTTCAATTTGCTACTAGTTTCGGTGTTGCAACGAGAAACCCTAGCTAGTTTGGAGGTTTCTCTTTCTCTTTCATTTGCAACTGAGTTATCTTTGGCAAGGAGGTCAACTAGATCAAGAGGGTTGAGTTTCTCTATTTCCTAGGTATCATTCTCTGCTTGGGGCCAAGTTTCCATTGTGGGATGGATTTATTTATTGTTGGGCGAGTTTAGTGACAGAGGGGGTCGAAATATTGACTACATGGGAAATTTCTTGCTGTCTAGGTGATTTTTCCACTTGCTGGGTGCCTAGACACTTACTTCAGAAGTTGGGCACACTCTCTTTCAAGTTTGGGCACTATATATTGAATCTGGTCACTCTTATCAACATTCTGGGCACATACACTTCCACTTGGAAGCACATTCAAGGAAATTACAACATCAATCCCTTTGTGAACTTAGTTACTTACTTCAGAGGGGGCGTATTGGGTATGTGTTATATTCTTTTCATGTGTGTGTGTGGGCGTGTCAGATATGAAAACTGTGTCTAACGATCCCTCTAGTAGTTCTCTTTGTGTCGTGTGTGATGGGTGCTTTCCTAGGGGGGTCCCAGGGGGGGGCAAGTATGCCCCCCCCTAGTTACGCGCAGCATTCGAGGCAGTGCCCCGAAATATTTTTTTTGGGTGGTTTTTGCTATTTTTAGCGGTTTTCTAAATTAATCCCGTATTAAGGGATTAGGGTTTTGGTATCTACAAAATACCTAAAAACATTGTATATATTGTATGGTGAATGGTGAAATTCGATATAATGAATATAAGAAAGGTTTTTCCCTGTTGAGGGTTTCCAGTATAAAATCTCTGTGTACTCTATGTATGAGCCATTGATTAAATTATGTTTTGCTTAGGAATCTATATGCATTGCTTTACTTCACAGGTTTAAAAATTACATGTGGTATCAGAGCTCGTTTTTGGCTTTAGAGGGATGTCTTTGTTGTTGAGGGTTTGGCTCGGTCTCGATAGGTCAAGTTTATATTGGGTCTGTGATAAACTTGGGTTTAGTGGGAGCTATTGCAGTGGAGATTTGAGTATAGAAAGAGGAATGGCGAGCTCATATAGAATCGAGATAGAGAAGTTCAACGATAAAAACATTGAGCTATGGAAGCTCAAGATGGAGGACCTTCTTGTAGACAAAGAACAATGGATCGTTGTGGATCCTGGTACACAGCCTACTGGTACACCATCTACTAGCACATAGGCTACTGGTACACAACCTACTAGTACACAAACTACTAGTACACCAACTACTGGTATGTCGAAGGAATATTGGGAGAAGTTGGACAGAAGAGAAAGGAGTACTATTCGACTATGCCTGGTAGATTCAGTTTTGTTGAATGTATTTGGAGAATCTACAACCAAGGAACTATGGGATAAGTTGGGGAATTTGTATCAATCAATGTCCCTGGTAAACAAGTTTTTTTGAAAGAAGTTGTATCATCTTAGGATGGAAGATGGAGATTCTGTGACAGAACATCTAAATGCCTTTAATACTCTAGTAAGTCAATTTTTCTATGTTAATATTACGATTGTAGAAGAAGATAAGTGTATTACTTTGTTATGTTCTTTGCCAGAATCTTGGGATACTCTGGTTGTAGCAATTGGTAGTACCACTCAATCTACATTGAAGTATGAGGATGTAATTTCATCCTTGTTATCTGAAGAGATGAGGCGGAAAAACATGGATAGTCATAGCACAAATGATTTATTTGTAAGAGGTCATACCCAAGACAGGAATCCTGGTAAACCTTCAGGGGGGGGATTTAAATCTACAGGAAGATCTAAGTCTCCAGGAAAATCTTTGAGGAAATGATAGAAGTGTGGTAAAACAGGGCATTATAAGAAAGATTGCAAGTCTAAGAAGGTTGATAAACCAAAGGGATCTGATAGTACCTCTTCCATAGAGGCGGAAACCTCCACTGAAGAAGGAGGTGATGTTTACCTGGAATCTACAAGTACACATGCAGACCATGATGTATGGTTGATCGACTCAGGTGTGTCATACCATATGACTCCTCACAAGGAGTGGTTCTTTGAATATGAAAAATACGATGGTGGGGATGTATTCCTAAGAGATGACTTGACAAAATAAATCTTGGGATGTGGAAGGGTTAAGTTGTTGCTAAAAGATGGAAGGATTAGAACTCTCCCTGTGGTTCTTCACATTACAAAACTATCCAGGAGCCTAATATCTGTAAGCAAGATGGATGATGCCGGAGTGGATACTGTATTTGGAAAGAACACTTGCAATATGGTATGAGGAGAAATGGTGTTGATGAGGGGATTTCGGTGTGGAACTCTGTACAAGTTGTTGGGAAGCACTTATACTAATGGGTGTAATATTTATGTTGTCCTTGAACAAAGAAATAAAGAAGATAAGACCATTACTGTCCCAGAAAACAAGACCATGTTGTGGCATCAAAGACTGGGGCATATTGGAGAAAAGGGCCTTCGAACACTACACAGTAAAGGTATGGTTGAAGGTATGTCTAATTTCACTCTGGATTTTGATTTCTGTGAACATTGCATATATGGTAAAAAGAATCGAGTAAGATTCCCATCTAGTGCTACAAGAGCAAAGGGGATCCTAGAGCTGATACATGGTGATGTGTTTGGACCTGTTCTTGTTCCATCCCTAGGTAAATCTGTGTATTATGTCTCATTCATAGATTATTTTTCAAGGAACCCTTGGATTTATTTTCTTAGAAAGAAATCTGATGTATTTGATAAATTTAAAGAGTTTAAGGCTCTGGTACAAAATCAGACAGAGAAGAAAATAAAGGTATTGAGAACAGATAATGGTGAAGAATTCTACGGAAATGAATTCGAAGAATTTTGTAAGAAGTGTGGTATAGCAAGGCAGAAGACTACTCCATACACTCCTCAGCAAAATGGAGTTGTAGAAAGGATGAACAAGACATTGATGGAAAAAGAAAGGAGCATGCTCAACGGTGTCGGGTTAGGACATGAATTTTGGGCAGAGGCAGTGGGTACAACATGTTACCTGGTCAATCGATCACCTTCATTAGTGTTGGATGATAAAACTCCACGCGAGGTATGGTCTGGAAAGAAACCCTCTCTTCAACATATTAGAGTGTTTGGTTGTGATGCTTATGTACATGTTCCAAAGGAAAATAGGAGTAAGCTGGATAAAAAGGCTGAAACGTATATCTTTATTGGTTATAAAGATGGTGCGAAAGGTTATAAGCTTTGGAACCCAAGAACCAAGAAGATTGTTTATAGTCGAGATGTTGTTTTTAGAGAGGTAAAAGATGTGTCCAAACATGAATTCCTACCAACGCAAGATGAACTTGAGAAAATAGAGCTTGAGTTGGATGATGCAAAATATGAATCATCTTAAGAAGAGGAAGCAGAAGAAGAAGAAGAAACTCATACCCTAGTATTGAGGAGATCAGTAAGAGATAAACTGCAACCAGAAAGGTATAGTCCACCTGATTTTCGTTCCAATTTTGATTTATCTATTACTAATGATGATCCTAGAACTGTCAGGGAAGCAGTGAATTCAGAGGATAGTAAACTCTGGAAGAAGGCCATGGTTGAAGAAATGGATTCCTTGGATAAGAATGAGGCATGGGATATAGTTGAGTTGCCAGTTGGAAGAAAATATGTTGGTAGCAAATGGTTGTTTAAGAAGAAGTTTAATGCACAAAGTAAAGTGGAGAAATACAAATCTCGGTTAGTAGCAAAAGGTTATTCCCAGGTAGAGGGAATTGACTTTGGTGAGATTTTTTCTCCCGTTGCTAAGTTAACTTCTATTAGATTTATTTTATCTATTGTTGTTTCTTTTGATCTTGAAGTGGAACAGATGGATGTGAAGGCAACATTCCTACATGGGGATCTGGAAGAAGAAACCTACATGAAGCATCCAGAAGGCTTTGTAGTGAAGGGAAAGAAAGAGTTGGTCTTTAAGCTAAAGAAGTCACTATATGGCCTAAATAAATCACCTAGGATGTGGTACCAAAAGTTTGACACATACATCCTTGGATTAGAATTTGTAAGAAGCAGGGTTGATCACTCTGTATATTCCAAGCAGGCCGATAATCACTTCATTTATGTAGTGTTATATGTTGATGAATTGTTGTTGGTAGGAAATAACATGGATGTTATCAAGGAGGTGAAATCCCAGCTATCCTCCAAATTTGACATGAAGGATCTCGGTGTTGTTAACTTCATTCTGGGAATGGAGATTAAAAGAGATCGTGAAAACATGAAAATCTGGTTGAATCAGAGAAAATATGTTGAGACGATATTGCAGAGGTTTAATATGCATGGAAGTAAACTGGTCAAGATTCCTATTCCTATAGGTGTAAAGTTATCTGCAGATCAATGTCTCAAGACACATGAAGAAGAAGAGGACATGTCCCATGTTCTGTATGCTAGTGCAGTTGGCAGTTTGATGTATGCATTGGTCTGTACTAGATCGGACATTGCACATGTAGTGGGAATTTTGAGCAAGTATATGTCAAAACCAGGGAAGGAGCATTGGACAACAGTAAAGAGGGTCTTCAAGTATCTTCGTGGCACTAGCAGTTATGGATTGTACTACCAAGGAAGACCAGGATTGGACATAGTGTTGGACATACATGGCTTTGTTGAAGCAGACTGGGCTAGAGATATGGATTGCAGAATATTTACAAGTGGGTATGTGTTTAACCTATTTGGAGTAGCAATCAGTTGGATGAGAAAAAGACAGGCTGTAGTGGCACTCTCAACTATAGAAGTTGAATACATGGTAGCCACTCATGCAAGCAAGGAAGCAGTATGGTTACAAAGACTGTGTTCAGCTATTGGGTTGGTACAACAAGAAGTGATATTAGATTTTGACAGTCAGAGTGCAATCTTCCTGGCAAATAACCCAGCTTATCATTCGAAGACAAAGCATATTGATGTCCAGTATCACTTTGTGAGAGACATGGTTGAGGAAAAGAAGGTGTTGCTGGAAAAGGTTGACACTTTGAAGAATGTTGCAGATTCATTGACAAAGTCTGTGAGCACAGGAAATTTCTCCTGGTGTAGAGTAAAAATGGGCATTTCTGCCTTGGATTGTTGACTATCTAATCCCCTGGACCCCTGGATGAAAAGAAAACAACAAGTGGGAGAATGTTGGGTATGTGTTATATTCTTTGCATGTGTGTGTGTGGGCGTGTCAGATATGACAAATGCATCCGACGATCCCTCTAGAAGAGATCTTTATTTCGTGTGTGTCGGGCGCTTTCCTAGGGGGGTCCCATGGGGGGGCAGGTATGCCCCCCCCTTGGTTATGCACAACGTTCAGGGCAGCGCCCCGAAAGTTTTTTTTTGGGCGGTTTTTGCTATTTTTTGTGGTTTTCTAAATTAATCCCATATTAAGGGATTAGGGTTTTGGTATCTACGGAATACCTAAAAACATTGTA
This sequence comes from Picea glauca, assembly GCA_000966675.3. Lineage (NCBI taxonomy): Eukaryota > Viridiplantae > Streptophyta > Pinopsida > Pinales > Pinaceae > Picea > Picea glauca. The sequence goes on along the minus strand of JZKD02S0991842.1, from coordinate 2,505 downwards.
TATATTGTATGGCGAATGGTGAAATTCGATATAATGAATATAAGAAAGGTTTTTCCCGGTTGAGGGTTTCCGGTATAAAATCTCTGTGTACTATGTGTATGAGCCATTGATTAAATTATGTTTTTCTTAAGAATCTATATGCATTGCTTTACTTCACAGGTTTAAAACTTACAGGACGTGCATCTTGTCTGGGCAAGTATTCCTATGTTTGGGGTTGAATTTGTGGAGTTGTCCATTATTATTACCCATAAGCTGTTGTAGCTTCAATACATATTTATTTATTTTCTGGGCATATTTCTTCCACTTACTGATCTATATTCATTGCAAATGTTGTTGTATACATCATCACCCACATAAAAAAATTTACCAACACTTTTGCACGGGCAACCAACGAAGTTTACCTAGGTTCCTCCCATGTTGTTCCTATTTACTGTTTATCCCTGTATGTGTTGAAGTTCTAGCATTTTGATGAACTATTTTCATTAATAAATAACATAAAACAATAAGGTTATGATTTAATTGGTAAAATGTACCATACATATTGGTGAATGTGAACTGTTTGTTTAGAGCCATAAACCAAAAATCCAAAAAATCTTAAGTGGACAAACTGTTGGAAGAAAGATGTGAGTCAGATAACTAAGAAAATCACAAGATAAATCTCCAAGGAATATTACAAAAGTCCATGTTGTTGATTTTGGTTTAGCTAGAACTGTGGAGAAGTTGAGTCAGGAAAATTTCATGTCAGTGGTTGCGGGTTCATATGGATATATTGCCCCAGGTAAGAATTTCTAGTTAAACGGATAATGCTATGCACATATGTGTTGGTATTAACCAAATGTGTCACTCAATAGAAAAAACACATTTCTAATTGAACTGAATTTAATTGATAGATATGTGTGCAGAGTATGATTACATCCTCAAAGTGAATGATAAGAGTGACATATACAACTTTGGTGTGGTTCTGCTGGAGCTTGTGACCGGTAAGAAGTTCAGTGATGTAGAATTTGGAGATGACCTGGGTATTGTTAGATGGGTTCGGAATCAGATTAACATCGACATTAACAGAGTCCTAGATTCACACATTGTAGACTCACATAGACAAGAAATTATGTTGATGTTAAGGGTGGCTCTGCTATGCACTAGCACTCTTCCCATAAATAGGCCTTCCATGAGGGATGTTGTGGAAATGATGCTTCTTTGAAGCCTAGATGAAGAAATTAGGAAGGTAGTAGCTGCCACTTTTTCTCCGCATCTCAAGAGGAATCCCAATTCTTTTACATCCAACTCTACATATGCTTTGTCCTTTGTACACGATATCATATATCCTTTCCAAGACAATATATGTGACATGTGACCTTTCTCTTTATTATATCACCAATATCGGAAGAATTGTTCAACGATACTCTTTCCCTTGCTGGACTAATCTCAACAAAATATTCATTTGGAGTTTCCTCATTTTCAAATGTAACCCTTTTAGGATTTCTAGAATGAGGACTTATCTTTCTTCTTTCATGTTCTTCTCTATCTACTCTTGTAGCTTCAACCTCCATTACTTTATGTTTTTTTTTCCTTCCTTCTTGTGTCTTTTCAATATGAAAAGGGTTGACGACATCCATGATATTATTCTCTATAGAGTAAATCCCCACTAACATATGTGAAAGTCGTTCAAAAAAATCTTGTAAAAATAACATATAACATTTTATGTTAAATAAAATTAAAAAATTACCATGATACTAAAAATAATAAACGATACAAAAATAAAAATAAAAAAACTTACATTGTCTTTCTCAATGTCATCAGCGATGGATGCATATAATTTTGAAAAACATTCATTCTTGTTATAATTGCTCAATTTGAAACAATATCTAATCTTGATATAAGTCTTGCCTTGTTTGACGAGTGCATAAACAATATCTATTGTTGACACCAAACATATATCTCGTAACAAGCCAAGTGCATGATAATTTCCTTGCACATGTTCTAATTTGGCACAATACTAATATATATGATCCCCATTGTTTCCTTACTTGTCTTTAACAAACCAAGAATATTGAAGTTTGTTTTCACCTTCCACATATTTCGACTCTCTAACATTCTTCATTGCCCTTGACAACTCAGGTGTTATGCTATCAATTAGTTTCCTAGCATTCATGGAGGTTCCAGTTGCAATTTTGGATGCCATTATTGCAGGTCATGATCCACATATTCATAGATAATCTCTTTCCTGCCATTTTTCTGATAGGAATTTTTTTTTAGGCCTTTTACATTATAATAAACTAAAACAAAACATTGAATATAAGAACTAATTTAAAAAATAAAAATAAAAAAAAATTGACCCATGGAGTTATTAGTTCGATGCCAGGACCAAGACTTGGCATCTGGGAGCTAAGGTTATGCCCGACATTGCCCTATCCCCCACTGCGGCCAAGGTAGATTGTGTGGGGCCACGCGATCGTGCCTTGGCCACGGTGGGAGCATCGCCCCAACCCCCCCATGACCAAAGCA
>JZKD02S0991819.1:151946-221493 GCA_000966675.3 Picea glauca | reverse complement strand
GGTTCTTAGGGAGAAAGTGCCTATATTCATAAAACACCTCCTTTCCTAAACTTCTTGAACGACGAGATCTCATCCTAGGACCACAAACTGGACATGCAAATTTACCCTTTGTTTGCAGACCTAGAAGATACACATCAATGGCAGAATTAGTTATATAACAAGCAATTATTTAAAAAACAAACATTATAATATCATCAACATCTAACTTATTTAAGTGCAATAGTGCGTTACATACCACAAAAATGTGTTAGTCCCAGTGCATCGTGAATTGTCCATGTAAGAATCCCATGGAATTGAAATCCTCTTTGACCTATTGGTCTAGAGATATCATACATAGTAATGTCATCCCATAACTTTAACAACTCATCGACAAGAGGCTCAATATATACATTCATATATTTCACTTGGTACTTACCTAATGGTTAAAAAATACACATAATTACTACACCTTGTATACATATATGAAATTGTGCAATGAACAAGACAAATGAAATGTTAAACATTAAAAAAGCAATATCGTTATAAAAATATACCTGGAGCAATCATTGCCAACATTGTGTGCTCTCTCTTTATTGACATCCAAGGAGGAAGGTTATTGTTTATAACAAAAATAGGCCACACCGAGTAGATAGACCTGAGCTCACCAAATGGATTTACACCATCAACTGTGAATGAAATCCTAACATTACGAGGTTCTTCTTTAAAAATTGGCCATCTTTCTTCGATATTTTTATAAAAAGAACCATCTACAGGCATTCGAAGAACATCATCTTCACTTCTATTCCATGCATGGTAATCCATAAACTGTGCTATGTTCCGACATCTAAATAGTCGTTGCAGGCATGGAATTATGGGAATATAATGAAGAACCTTATGAGTCACCTTTTTTGTTAACTCATCAGTTCGATATCTATTGATTTGACATTGTGGGAAATTCGATTCAAATGCATATTTTCAATAATATATTATGTGATCATTGGGGCATGCATCAATAGCCTGATATTCCATTCCAATTTCTTTTAGAATGGCAGATAATTCTCGATATGTGCAAGGTAACTTATTTGGTGATGGTAAGAAATATTCACCTATCAAACTACAACAACAATATACAAAAAAATAATCAATAATGAAAATTATATTAATCATTATAAATATTGCATCCTTAATTTAGACATCAATTTCCACTGAAAATAAAATAAAATAAAAGTTGAAAATTGCATAAAACTGTAAAATTATGTTGCTTACCTTAGGATATGTTTCATACATGTGTTTGAAAAACCATTTGATACCTTCAAGTTTACCAACAACATTACAGCAGAGAGAACACTTTTTTTGTGCCTTCATATAGGCATTGAGTGGCATTTTGAAGGATAGGTTTATCAAAAATATATGCATCATCACTGTCATCATTATCATCCTACAAGTTGTCCTCCTCCATGTTGACATCATCATCCATTGGAGCATTATAAATGTCTTGGATCAATCTATTTGTCCCATCATCATTAACTGTATTATCAATATCATCATTTTACATAGGAATAATGTGATCACCATTATCCATATGATTAAGTTCAACTTGTCCTTTAGTATTATCTCTATGAAAACATCTCCTTCTAGGCGACATCACATTCTTAGGATGATTTTTCTTTAATAAAAACAATGGAAGCAATAAAATATAGTTAGAGTATATCACAAATATTATTTTGAAAGATAAATTTAAAAAAAAAAAAAACAATTAATGTATAATACCCTTAAAGATCTATAATAACTAATTACTTACCATGGGACGATATTCATTGCCCCCTTCAACGTGCCCATTCTCCCTACAATGTTTTTCAACTATTTTTAAAGGTAGTCTTCTTCCATTAAAACCCTTACATTCACAACAAGGGCAATACCATTTCCCATCACCATGAATCACCATGTGCCGCTTTAACATAACAAGCTCTCTTTTCTCGTCTGGAGTTGACATTGTAATTACCTATTACAACAAATCCATTGAAACATTATAAGTACAATATACAAATCTATTCAAATACTTTGGTATATATTTAGATATTTGTAATTAAAATTATACATCATGTTCAAAAAAAATAAGGGACAAAGCATGAAACCTAAAAGCATGAAACATTAATAAGAGAAGATGGATCTATTATCACCCAAAATCACACTATATAATATTAAGTCCCTAATAAAAATTAGGGTAGATTTAGGGATACACAAGAGTACCGATGCCCAATATCAACAAAAAAGCCACTACTCTTCACTTCTAGTTGGTTCTTTTCCAACTCAAGGAGGAAATCCTAAATGTAAATTTACTAGGGCAAGGATACTTAGATATTCAAGAAGTTCCATGAAATATAAGAACAAAATTAGAGTGATTGAATCTAATTCGAGTGATTGTAGCTGAATCAATAATCTTTTTACTCTATCAAAAGTGGATAAACCATAAAATATTTCTAAGGATTTAAAATAAACCATAAAATCTTATTTAAGGAGTGAAAATAAACCATAAAATAATTCAATAGCACCAAATTACTAAATCACACAGAAAATTTTTAAGTACTGACCTTCAAAATATCAGCTATGTAGAGTCTGATCAATTCAATGTTTCTCTTCTTGAAAGAGAATTGAAATCAAGATTTCATAAAAAACCAGAACACCATTACATCAGAACACCCAAATGATTTTCGCAACTATAGAAAATGATTGTCACAACTATAACAATTTTTCTATAATTGAGATATATATATGATTGATTTGCTGTAAATGACTGTTTGATTCTCACACATGCCTTTGTTGGTCGCTATAGAGACTAATTGGTGGTTGGTCACTCTACCAACCAACTTTCTTCGTTAAAATGACCAACTTGGAAGGTTGGTCACTAGAGTGACCAACATTTGGACCCTGAAAAAAAAGTACATTTAGTCCAAAAAAAGAAAAAAAATACGACAAAATTTTAAACCGTTGTAATATTTCATCATAATTTGTGCCCAATGTTATAGTGTCATCATCATTGCCATAAATCATCATCATCATCAACAAAAAAAACTGAACATCATCATCACATGCCATCGTCATCATCAATATTTCCATTTTCATCATCATAGTCATTTCCATCGTCATCGGTATGGTCATGATCATTATCATTGCCATCGTCATCAGCATGGTCATCATAATCATCATCATCATCATCATCATCCTTATCATCGTCATCATCATTGTCATGATCACCATTGTCATCATCATCATTGACATTTTCATCATCATCATCATCATCATCATCATTGTCATCACCATCATCGTCATCATCATCATTTCCATTTTCATTGTTGTAAATCATCATCATCATTTCCATTGTCATCATCATCGTCATCTTCATGGTCATCATCATCATCATCATCGTCATCGTCATTATCTTTTTCATCATCATCAAAATTTTCATTGTCATCATCATCATCATCGTCATTTCCATTGTCATCATCATCACCATTGTCATCACCATCACCATCCTCATCATCATCATTTTCATTGTCATCACATTCATCATCGTCATCATCATTGTCATTGTTGTCATCTTCGTCATTGTTTTCAACATAATCAACATTATCGTTGATGCGGTCATGGTAATCAACATTATCTGCATCCTACTCCTCATCGTCATCATCATCAATCTGAAGGGAAAATTAGGTCCAAGACATTTTTTTATCATGAGGTGAGTTCTATGTCCTATTTTTGTTCTCTATTGTGGGATGAGGTTCATCATCATTTCCTATCTAAGGGTGTTGATTTTTGATTAAATATTTCCATTATTAAACCCATGTGAGTAATTTGAATTTATTTATACTCTCATTACACTAAGGAAGATGTTATTATTTTCACTATATATTCCCTTCCATACTTTTTACTAATCATTGTAAATATTCTTTTGTAAATCCAATATGTATTTTTCAACCAAAAAAAGTAACAGTGAAATCACCTAAAGTACACAAGAAAATCTAAGTATTGAATTAGAAGGTAGAATGCACATCTAGCAGTGTATATATTTGTGTATGATTGTATAGTTGAACAACCAAATGTCTAATAAGGGTACTCAACTAATTGACTGAATGGAGAAAATGGAAAAGTCATCATAACTTCACCTCAAATGAAAGGAAAAAGATATGGAAAAGGTGTAATCTTAGGTGGCACTTTCCTTTCTAAGACATATATTTTGTCCTTAACATGTCATTTTGGGAAAATAAGGGATTGGTTTGTAAAAATCCATTAGTTGATGCAATCCCACCACTAATTATTGTTTATTATGGGTAAAAATTACAAAAATGAATAAAGAATACAAGGAGATGAAAAATGATGCAGGAGCATTGCCAAGAGGTAGCAAGCACACGTGGATGTGGAGGACAGTTGGACAAGCGCCATCACATTTCTTGTTAAAATGTTTTGAAGTTTGAAAGCACCATATAATTAATGGGATAGTTAATAGAGGCGTACTCACATTTATGAAGAAGCATTGTAATCAGACCTTGAGAGTCTGCTCTTGTATGAAGTAGATAGAGGCGTTTATGCATAAGTTAATGTAGGTAGATAGAATTTAATGCTTATATTAGACAGTTTAGAGCGCAAGAGGGAATTGGATATAAACACCCTCATTGTATAGTTGTAACATTATTATGTCAATAGAGCATAGAGCATAGAGACGAAGCAGAGAGTTGTGTAGAAGAATTCCATGTACAAAAGTTCTGGATTAATACAAAAAGCTTTGATTCAGATTCATGGTGTTGTGATATTCTCTGTGTATGCATGTTGAATATTATTCTCATGGATGTTTACTTTCTGTTATACATTTTCTTTATATGCTGTGTATATGATTTCATGCTTTGTGTTTGAATTCTGAGAGAGAAAGGGAAATGAGTTTCAATTGTTTCTCTATCTGAGAAAGCGTTTCCGCAAGGAGTGCAGTTGAATTGTCCACAAGGAGTGCGTTGACAAAGGGTTCAGAGGTTTGTGTCTAAAAGCTCAGATAGGACAACTTTTTTTCTCATTTCCTCAGAAGTGCAGTTAGGCACATGAGTTGTGCAAAGTGTGCATAGGCCGAGAGTAATATTAGGGTTTGTAAGATCAGGAGAGTTGTTGAAGGACTACTGTTGTAGGGGGTGCACAGAGTCAAAGGGATTCAATTATTTAAAGTAATTGAAGGATTTGCTGCAAGGAGTGCATGCAGGAATCTTTTTTAAGACTCAGAGTTGGAGAAAGCTCAGGAGGGATAGAGTCTTCGCAGTTTTCAAAGAAAAGAATAGAAGGTTGATGCCTTGAGGTGTTGAAAGGAGGTGTCGCAAGGTTGTGTCGCTGGTGGTTAAGTTCTGTGGAAAACCATTTTATCAAATTTGCAGAATTTCTCAGAAGGGAGAACGGACGGTCAAAATTCTTCATGGAGAATTTGTGAAATCCCGCGAGCCATAAGATCTCGCAGAGGAGCAAGGAGGTTACGGTGGTCATTTTTTTGCAAGTGAAAGCTCAAGAGAGAGAGGGCCATAGATTCACGCCAACGAGGACCGTTGGATCCACTCACGAAATTCCATTTTGGGGTTTCATTGGTGGAAAGACCGAAACTTTGTCATTTGGATTCACGAAACTGCGAAGTTTGAAACCCCAACAAGGTGGAAAGTTTCGTAGTGGAGCCCAGTATTTGGACATGTGCCGGAGTCCAAGCATTTCGGCATTTTGGGGTTTCATGAGTAGGAAAACCGAAGGCCTTGTAGAGAGATTCGCGAAGTCGTGAAAGGCGAAGTCCTGAAGGGGTGAAGAAACGTGTGTGTGGGGCTATCTATCGATGACGTCTATCGGGGTTCAGTGTTTTGACATTTCGGAGGATAGAAGATTGTGACTTCTGTCCCAAAAGTCCTGAAGTCATGAGTTGCGATAAGTTTGCTGACGAGTTCGGGATCTCAACACTTCGGGTGTCAGGGATACTAAGGAGGCATCGCTTGAGGAGCGAAATTGCGAAGTGAGAAGATAACACGAGGGACACGTGATAGAATCGTGAGGTGGGGCCATAGAAGAAATGAGTGGACAAGTAGGAGAAGTCGCTAAGTCGTGAACTCCGAGGTCCTAAAATCATGAGAAACACGACCACATCGTTTGGTCAAAAGGAGGCAGGAATTGAGGTTTAGTGTTCGATCACGTGAGCTCAATTCACAAGGACCTGTGGAGAAGTGTCATTTTTTGTTTATTAGATTCCCTGAAGAGGAATCGAAGAGTCAATCCGACTCAAGGAGAGGAAGTAGAGAGATCCTGTATTGGATTTTCGACCCGAGGGTCGATAGGGTCGGTGTCTGCGCCAACTAGTATCAGAGCCTGATTCTTGTTTGTATATTTCAGGTAGGAAAAGCGAGAAGGAATTTCAGTCATGCTACCGAGGAGAAGAGACAGACAAAAACCCAATCCACCAGAGGATAGGGAGGTGTCAAGAGAAAGAGGTAGGCAAGTGCCGAACCCAGAAGTGGAAAGAGATCTGCATGATATTCGTGCCAGACCCGTGGATGTGGAAATAAAACAAAGGCACAGAGTTGATATTTGAGATGTCAGTGAGTCCAAAAGAGAAGATGAAGCTAGACATGGAGAAGAAGAAGTCAAATCAGAAGATGCAACACATGAACACTTGATTAGAGTTGTTGCAAGAATGAATGCAAGAGCCAAAATGGACATTCCAGTTTATGAGGGAAACTTGGATGTTGAAGAGCTTCTAGACTGGATTAGAGATCTGGACACATATTTTGACTATGAAGATGTCAAAGAAGACAAGAAGGTCAAACATGCTATCACGAGACTTAAAGGACATGCAACATTGTGGTGGGATGAACTACAAGATGACATACGTTGTCGAGGTAAGTAGAAAATCAAGAGTTAGGATCAGACGATTGCAAAGATGAAGGCGAAATTCATTCCTAGAGATTAACAAATTACTCTGTTTTGAAGGATGCATAACTTGAGATAGAAGCTGATGACAATAAAGGAGTACACTGAAGAGTTCTACAGGCTGAACATCAGAGCAGGTCATCGTGAAAGTAATGATGAAAAAGGTTGCCAGGTATATGAATGGCTTGAGATACAAAATTCAGGATGAGATGAGCATGATGACCATCCAAACGGTGGAAGATGCTTATCAAATGGCTCTAAAGGCGGAAGAGAAGCTAAGCCGAAAACAAGGTCAAAGAGGTCGAGGCAGAAGTCAAGCCAGGGGCAAATCAGTTGTCCAAGATAGAAATCAGAAGCCTAAGGAAGATTGGAAGAAACCTCAACCTCAGATTGAGAGAGGTGGAAGCTCACAGAAAGGGCAATATGTTGGATAGAGAAGGCAGTATGATGATCAGAGAGGAGAGTATGCTGATAACAACATTTTTCCTCATACTAGAGGTAGAGGAAGAGGAAGAGGTGGAGTGATAACATGCTTCACATGTGGAAAGGTCAGACACAAGTATTATGAATGTCCAGACAAGAAGAAAGAGGAAGGAGAGACTCACATTTCCAAAGCACAAAGGTGAAATGTTGAAGCAGAGGATGCTGAAGGCAGAAGATCGTTGATGATGTGAAAATTTCTCTTAACACCAGAGAAGGAGGTGGAGAGTTCATTCCAAAGGAACAGACTTTTTTGGACTGCTTGCAAGACCAAGGACAAGGTATGCAAGGTCATTGTGGATAGTGGTAGCACAGATAATCTCATTTCAATGGAGATGGTAGAAAAACTGGAGCTGGAGATGATTGATCATCCAAGCCCATACATAGTTTCGTGGTTGCAAAAAGATCATCAAGTAAATGTCACTAAGCAATGTTTAGTTGAGTTTAAAATATGAGGGTATAAATATGAAATACTCTGTGATGTTATTCCTATGGATGTTTGTTATCTATTGTTGGGTAGACCGTGGCAATATGACATGAATGTGATTCATGATGGGAGAATGAACACATACACCCTAGAGAAGAATGGAAAAGCTCACATGTTGTTGCCGATCAAATATAAAGAGGTAAAAATGGAGGTAAGAAAAACTGTACTTCTCATGAGTGGGAAGGAACTTCTTACAGAGGTTAAGAAGAAGGAGGAACCACGATTCATTGTGGTCAAGAAGCCAAAGATTGTTTTAACCAGCACAAGGGTAGATGATTTACTAGAAGAGGTTCAGGGACTACTGAAAGATTTCGTTGACATAATAGTGGACGAACTACCTCGTTCGTTGCCACTGATTAGAAGTATAAGTCATCAAATTGATCTCATACCTGGAGCTAGTTTTCCAAATAAAGAAACATACAGATTGACGCCGCAGGATAATGAAGAGGTCAAAAGACAAGTCCAGGATTTGTTGGACAAAGGTTTGGTCAGAGAAAGCTTGATTCTGTGTGTTGTTCTGGCAGTACTCAGTCCAAAGAAAGACAGAGGTTGGAGGATGTGTACTGTCTCGAGGGAAATTAACAAAATAACCATCAGGTACAGATTTCCATTGCCAAGGATGGATGATCTGATGGATTGCTTGAGTGGGGCCAATTTTTTTTCAAAGATTGATTTGAAAAGTGGTTATCACCAAATGCGTATGAGAGAAGGTGACGAATGGAAGACAACATTCAAAACCAATGAAGGGTTATACGAATGGCTTGTCATGCCATTTGGCTTAAAAAACATGCTGATTACTTTCATGAGATTGATGAATGAAGTCCTGAAGGATTTCATCGGAAAATTTGTCATTGTGTACCTTGATGACATACTGATTTTTAGTAAAACAAAGGCAGAGCATCTGAAACATTTGGCTACAGTGATGAAGAGGTTACAGCAAGAGAAGTTGTTGATAAACATGAAGAAATCCTCATTTATGAAGACATAGCTCATTTATTTGGGGTTTGTTATTTTTGCAGATAAGTTAAGGATGGATCCAGATAAGGTGGAGGTAATTAAGAATTGGCCATCACCAAGGAGTATATTTGAGGTGAGAAGTTTTCATGGATTGGCTAGTTTCTACCGAAAATTCATCGGGAATTTCAGTGGAATTAGTGCACCGATGATGGACACAGTGAAGAAGAGACACAAATATTTTCACTGGACAGAAGAGACGGATAAGAGTTTTAAATTGATGAAAAGGAAAATTACGGAACAACCAATTTTGGTGTTGCCTAATTTCCAAAAGACATTTCAAGTAAAATGTGATGCAAGTGGATTTGCAGTAGGGGTAGTCTTGAGTCAAGAAAACAGGCTGATAACATATTTCAACGAGAAGCTGAATGAAGCGAAAGTAAAATACTCCACGTATGACAAGGGGTTTTATGCTATTATTCAGGCATTGAAAAAATGGAGACATTACTTAATCTCGAAGGCGTTTGTCTTATACAGTGATAATCATGCATTGCAATTTGTAACTCAATAGGAGAAGTTGAATCAAAGACATGTTAAATGGGTTGAATATATGCAAAATTTCACTTTTGTGATTAAACATATTTCTGGTACTGCTAACAAAGTTGTTGATGCTTTGAGCAAGAAATGTTTGCTATTGCAGGAGTTCAGAGTCAAAACAATGGGTTTTGATGATATCAAAGACATGTACATAAATGATCCATATTTTATAGAGGCGTATGAAGCAGCTGAGAGTCCAATTCTCAGGGACAGAAGCCAATGGGAAGAATACATGATCCAGGAAGGATTACTGTTTAAAGGTAATCAACTTTGTATTCCAAAATGCTCCATGAGGGAGAATTTGCTGAAGGAGAAACACAGTGGAGGATTGGCCGGACATTTCGGTCATGACAAGACGTTCACAAAGTTGAATGAGTCATATTTTTGGCCAGGAATGCTAGTAGACGTCAAAATATTTGTAGACAGATGTAGAATTTATTAACATTCAAAAGGAAAGAGGCAAAATGCACATTTTTATCAACCATTACCCATACCTGATAGGCCATGGGATGCAGTCAGCATGGAATTCATATTGGGGTTGCCAAGAACACAAAGAGAGTTTGACTCGATCTTTGTGGTCGTGGACAGATTTTCCAAAATGGCACATTTCATTCCATGTCAGAAAACCAGTGACGCAACTCACATTGTGAACCTATTTTTCAAAGAATTCATTCGACTTCACGGCTTGCCAAAGAGCATAGTTTCGGATCGAGACACTAAGTTCGTAGGACACTTCTGGAGAACCTTATGGAAGAAGCTGGGAACAAACTTTTCATTTAGTTCAGCTTATCATCCTCAGACGGATGGACAAACAGAAGTCGTGAACATGAGTTTGGGAGACTTACTGAGGAGCTTGGTGACAGAACACCACAGTCAGTGGGACAACATATTACCATAGGTAGAGTTTGCTTACAATGATTCAATCAACAGAAGCATGGGACATAGTCCATTTCAGATTGTCTATGGCATGCAGCCAAGAGGAATTTCTGAGCTGAGGGATTCAGAACAGATTGTGACTAGGAGTGCTAGTGCAGAAGATTTCACAGAAGTGATGAAGGAACTTCACATCCAGGTGAAGGAATGATTGCAGAGTTCGAGCCAAGAATATAAACGGAGAGAAGATCAACACAGGAGAGAAATTCAGTTTGAAGTTGGTGATTTTATCCTTGCACATTTGAGAAAGGAAAGGTTCCCAAAAGGAACATATAATAAACTGAAGATGAAGAAAATCAGGCCATGTAAGGTCTTGAAGAAATTTGGGGCGAATGCATATGAGATTGAATTACCTGATGGGATCAGAATTTCTCCGATATTCAATATTTCAGATTTGTACCCTTATAAAGCTGAGGAAGTAGAAGCAGGTAATGAACAACCAAAGATTCAATGGACAAAACAAATGCCAGTTGAAGAAAAGTCGCAGATGGAGCGCATACTGGACAGAAGAGTTGGTAAAAGGACCAAGTGAAAGGAATACTTTGAATACTTGGTCAAATGGAAGGGACAACTAGTTGAAGATGCCATCTAGGAGAATGAAGTAGAGATTCAGAAGCATGGACAGACCATGTGAGAGCTCATGGACAGGAGCCCATGAAAATTTTCAAGTGAGGGAGTATGATGCAGGAGCATCGCCAGCATGTAGCAAGCGCGCATGGATGTGGAGGACAGCTAGACAAGAGCCAACACATTTCTTGTTAAAATGTTTTGAAGTTTGAAAGAACCATATAATTAATGGGATAGTTAATATAGGCGCACTCACATTTATGAGGAAGCATTGTAATCAGACCTTGAGCATCTCGCTCTCGTCTGAAGTAGATAGAGGTGTTTATGCATAAGTTAATGTAGGTAGATAGAATTTAATGCTTAGATTAGACAGTTTAGAGTGCAAGAGGGAAATGGTATATAGACACCCTCATTGTATAGTTGTAAGATTATTATGTCAATAGAGCATAGAGCATAGAGAAGAAGCAGAGACTGTGTAGAAGAATTCTGTGTACATAAGTTCTGGATTAATACAAAAAGCTTTGATTCAGATTCATGGTGTTGTGATATTCTCTGTGTATGCATGTTGAATATTATGCTCATGGATGTTTACTTTTTGTTATACATTTGCTTTATATGTTGTGCATATGATTTCATGCTTTGTGTTTGAAGTCTGAGAGAGAAAGAGAAATGAGTTTCAATTGTTTCTCTATCTGAGCAAGAGCTTTTGCAAGGAGTGCGGTTGAATTGTCCACAAGGAATGCGTTGACAAAGGGTTCAGAGGTTTTTCTCTGAAAGCTCAGATAGGACAACTTTTGTTCTCATTTCCTCAGAAGTGCAGTTAGGCACAAGAGCTGTGCAAAGTGTGCGCAGGCCAAGAGTAGTTTCAGGGTTTGTAAGATCTGGAGAATTGTTGAAGGACTACTACTGCAGGGGGTGCACAGAGTCGAAGGACTTCAATTCTTTAAAGTAATTGAAGGATTTTCAGCAAGGAGTGCATGCAAGAATCTTCTTTAAGACTCAAAGTTGGAGAAAGCTCAGGAGGGATAGAGTCTTCGCAGTTGTTGAAGAAAATCACAGAAGGTTGATGCCTTGAGGTGTTGAAAGGAGGCGTCGCAAGGTTGTTTCGTAGGCGGTTAAGTTCCGTGGCAAACCATTTTATCAAATTTGCAGAATTTCTCAGAAGGGAGAAGAGACGGTCAGAATTCTCCATGGAGAATTCGTGAAATCCCGCGAGCCGTAAGATCTTGCATAGGAGCAAGGAGGTTACGGTGGTAATTTTTCTGCAAGCGGAACCTTAGGAGAGAGAGGGTTGTAGATTCACACCAATGAGGACCATTGGATCCACTCGTGAAATTCCATTTCGGGGTTTCGTGGGTGGAAAGACTGAAACTTCGTCATTTGTATTCGCGAAAATACGAAGTTCGAAACCCCAACAAGGTGGAAAGTTTCATAGTGGAGCCCAGTATTTGGACACGTGTTGGAGTCCAAGCATTTTGGCATTTTGGGGTTTTGTGAGTAGGAGAACCGAAGGCCTTGTAGTGAGATTCGCGAAGTCCCGAAGGGGCGAAGAAATGTGTGTGTGGGGCTAGCTATTAGTGACGTGTATCAGGGTTCGACGTTTCAATGTTTCAGAGGATAGAAGGTTGTGACTTCCATCCCAAAAGTCCCGAATTCATGAGTTGCGATAATGTTGTTGATGAGTTCAGGATCTCGACACTTCGGGTGTCGGGGATACCAAGGAGGCATCGCTTGAGGAGCGAAATCACGAAGTGCAAAGATAGCATGAGGGACACGTGATAGAATCGTGAGGTTGGCCCTTAGAAGAAACGAGTGGACGAGTAGGAGAAGTCGTGAACTTCGAGGTCCCGAAATTGTGAGAAACACGACCACATCGTTTGGTAAAAAGGAGGCGGGAATTGAGGTTTCATGGTCGATCGCGTGAGCTCAATTCGCAAGGACCTGTGGAGAAGCATCATTTTGTGTTTATTGGATTTTCTGAAGAGGAATCGAAGAGTCAATCCGAATCAAGGAGAGGAAGTAGAGCGATCCTATAGCGGATTGTCGACTCGAGGGCCGATAGGGTCCGCGTCTGTGCCAAAAAACAAGGATAAGAAGTCCAAGTTGAAGGGAAAAAGAGGTGGAAAATAAGATTAACAACTCTAGAAAGAAACATAATATTACTAAGAATACATATTACAGATCTATTTAAATAACTAGATATGGATAAGGATATGTAAGGTAGATAGAAGGAAATAAACAAATAAAGTAAATTCTTTAAAATAATAGTTTAAATGTAGATCCATTGTAGATTATACAACAAAGTTTAGAATTTATAATTACATATAGTGGATTAACCAATATAAACTCTAACAAATAAAGGGGAGGAAACCCTTCATCGTCATCGTCATCATTGTCATCGTCATGGTTGTCATCATCGTCATCGTCATTATCATTGTCGCAGTTGTCATCATCATCATCATCATGTCATCAATGTCGCAGTCGCCATCATCATCGATGTTGTCATCATTATGTTCATCATCATCATTGTCGTAGTCATCATCCTCATCGTCATCATCATTGCCATCATCTTCATCATCATTGACATGGTCATGATCATCATATCGTCATCATCATTGTCATTGTCATTATCATCATCATTATCGTCGTCATATTCATTTTCATCATCATCATCATTTCCATTGTCATGATCATCATCATATCATTGTCGTTGTCTTCATCATATGGGGAAATTAATAGAGCTATATTTGTTGAATTTTTCCTAAAACTAGTTAGGGTTAGATTTACCATAGAAATTTAACTACTTTTACGTGCTCATTTTTCCATAGACAATGATACATTATCGTCACCTAACCATAGGCACATACATGTAACACACTTGATCACAACACACAGAGATATATCATGTGAAACCCTCTTGGGGAAGAAAACCCAACAAAACTTATTTAGTATATATTCATCAACCAATTACATTGTCAGTGCAATTATCTCTCAGAGAGAAATATCCTAGATAACCCTTCTACTCAAAGGGAAACCCTACTACTAGACTTGTGCCTTGTCACCAAAATATACACCAAGTATTATACCAAGACATACACCAAGAGATACACCAAGGCACAATCTAAACCCTGGCACATTGCCCTAGTAAAGTAGCACATGAGAGAGAGACCAACCAAGACAAAGAGATGTGCCTTATCCTTCCTCATGTAGTTGTAGATGCAACTGCAACTCTCCAATAGACTTGCACTATAGTTGAGTGAGTTGTGATCACCAAATGAGTAAAGAGTCACTTTATTTATACTTATTCTACCAGTGAAATTTTCTTATAGGACCGACCTGTCTTTTCTAGAAAATATAATTTACTTTGAATTTTTCTGGCAGGGCCAACTTCTCATATTGAAAGTAAAAAATATAATAATTATTATTTTCTTGAGATGACATTACAAATATACTTTAGCACTATTCTTTTATGGTTTTTAATTGATCAAATATGATAAGAATATATTTCGCAGCTACTTAATACTTCAACATTCCCTCTTAGAAAGGAAGGTATTCTTCTGGCATGATCTTCAATACTGTTTTTGTATGCATATGTACTCTGGACCATTTACTTGTTGACTTTCCATAAATCTATACATAACTATAATTTCTATAACATCAACACTCGCTCTTAGCTAGGGAGGTATTATCCATGATGTTCTTCATCTAGTAGTCTCAATCAAATCCATCCATTATGCATGGCATGTACAAGACTACCACCAATTACATTGTCTTGCAGACAAGTCTACAGGTAGCATCATCATATCCACACATGATATCTCATGATAAAACAAATCATGTCACAAGTATCACCATCATAGCCAAACAGGCTCTGTCATAGTCACACACAGACTATCTGATGAATCGATACATCACAGCCACCATCATAGCCATGTTGACGATTAAATTGTAACGATGAATTCCACTCTCAAAATATTGCTTAAGCCCTATTATTTAACTATGCTAATAATATAATACAAGTAGGTGGGACCCCCTTGTAGACTAGAGGCGCAAGGATAGACATATCACATTTTTTTCATTGTTGTTTGGATGCTGCCTACACAGTCCTACATTGTTGACGATGCAGTCTTGGTTTCATTTTGACATGGTAATAGGTGGATGAAGCATTTTTTTGGAATGCTTTTTGTGATCTAAAACATTTTTAATGGTTATGAGGAGCATGCTATTTATAAATGTTATGATTTAACCATGTCACTTATTCTTATGATCAATTACCTAGACACATACATACAAGAGATATTGTAATGGTAGCATGATCAAAACAAGAAAACAACTTATGAAAAAAATCCTAAAAGGAAAGAAGTTATATGTTGAGCTATGATAAAGAATTATGCAAATTCAAAAGTCAAAGGATATTAGTGTTAGTCCTAACTATTATGCTATTGTTGGTTAGTGGATTATGTGAATTTTATTAGATTTGAATGGGGTGCATATAGAATTGCAATATGTATTATGGCAAGGGTTAACATGTAAATGATTTGGGTAGTGCACTATGCAATGGATATCGTCGTAGATTTCAAATGGTTTGGCATCAAATACATGGTTTAATTTATTGGTGAATGTAATGCTTGTTGGGATGTTTTGTACTTCTAATTGAATAGGCTAGGTGATGGAAGTGATGTGCATTTACTACACGTCACTCCATACTCCCCCTATCGGTCGTCACCCTAGCATTGTTCCTTTGTTTCATTTTTTGATCTTTTGGTTGTGAAGCTCCACATTTCAGGCTCTTGGAAGGAATAAGGCTCGACAAACTCGCCATTTAATCATTTTTCCAAAGGTATGATTCTTTTTCTCTCCATCCATGAGCTATTCTCTGTTGTGTGAAAAAATGATGGCTCAGTTATGCTTGGATTTTTTGTGTTCCTGATAATTTCGACTGTGTAGATGTGTGTTATATTTCTCTGTGATGACTGTAAAAGGTTTCAGATTGCAAGAAAAAAAAATGTTTTTTTTTAGTTGTGCATTGAATGGTTGCTCAGTTAGTTTAATATTGTGATGGGTCTCTGTGGAATAATAAGTGAATGGTGGTACATATGACTCTGCATTGATGATGGAGGGTTTCGTTTCTGTGTATTACCGTCGGTTATTTCATTCCCTCACAATCATGATTGTAACCCTTACCTATTCACATAGGGATTTCCAACAATTGTTGTGTCATTTCTTCAAACCCCGAGTCATGTTCGTTGGCCCATTATTATTGTATTTTCTCCAAATTATCCCAAGATTCAGTCTTGTGTGGCCCTAACATTAATATATGCCTGTATGGTTGTGGGTTGATACAAGTTATATCTCGGCGTTATGTCAAAAGGATGTTTGCATCCTCACTAGTGTTTTTGTCAAGCTGTTCGGATCTTAAGTAATGGGTAGAGATGTTTTATATATATATATGTGTGTGTGTGTGTGTGTGTGTGTGTGTGTGTGTGTGTGTTTCTTTTAATAACTACCATTGTTCAATTAAACTTCGCCTCTCATATACAAGTGTTAAACGCATCATGTGCACTGGATTGTTATTTGCCTTCCTTTTCTCTCCTCGAGTGTTAATCATTGGTCTCGTCAAGGACTTAGAGTAATAAGAATATTGCGTGCCTCACTACTGTATCTTTTTCGAAAGGTTTTTTACCTGTGGTTGATAAGTCTCAGAAGATGTAATGTTCCTGACTTGGTTAATCTAGGAAACACTACTAATATGTGTGTAGGATTAATTGTTTACATCATATAAATGATCATACAAATAATAAATGCAACAAAGGACCGCAAAGTTTATATTATGATATCTCTTTGGATTAAAAAATGGCCAAATGCAGCTGAATAAACTGACAATAATCGAATAGATCAACATAAAAAAGGATCTTAGCCAAAATACAAATAAGAAACTAAAAGATAATACCCGGAATATGGGAGCATTGTAGAATCAATGGATGTGCTAGGACTATGGCAGCTTTGACGGTAACTGTTGAAAGTCTGGAAAGTCCACCCTGGGAGATGTACTTCTCTAAATGGCATGGAAACTATCCCAAATAATGCGCCCTGCTCTAGTCCTCAGTACTAGTAACTGTCAGACCCTTCTTCTTGTGAGTTTGGACCCCGGATGGATCCCCCTGGGGGAATGCACCCCTCTTTCTATGGAAAAATGCATCCTAGTGATTCCACCATTGAAATCAGATGAGATGTGTCTCAAAATTACCACCTTGGTCTACTAGGAAATGGGTTGAAAGGCTTTCCCTGAATATGGCCTGATGCTCACTTTGGAACCCCAAATTTATCCGCCAAAAGTGTCGTACATCTAAGTCTAGAAAATGCACCCTAGTTGATTCCTCCATCGGAATCTAATGAGGAACTAGGAAAAATATGCGCCTTGTCTTCCTCTCAAATGGGTTGGAGAGAAATCTCGCAATTCTCCCTAGATGGGATAAGTCGACTAAAAACCCTCTTAGAAGTTGCGCCCTCACTCTAGAGGAATGCGCCCTTGCTGCTGAACACTGTGTAACTATTGCTGAAGAATGATGGAAGACCTGAATGATCTCCCCGATGACTAGGGTGTGTCTCTCAACACCAAAATCAACCAACTGGTGTCTTCCTCCTGGAATACACTGAACTATCTCTCCTGATATGCGCCTCTTCTCCTCAATGACAAGTCATAATCTAAATCATGCTTTATAGCTTTCCAAAACCCTAAATCATGCTAAAACCCTAATTCACTGTTGACTTCCAAAACCCTAAATCACTAATGAAACCCTAATTCACCGTTGACTTCTATTTTTAGCTCATAATGACTTAAAAGGTATTTTAACCCTTTTTAGCTCAATGTCACTTTCTAAACATAACACCTGTGACTGGAGTGACCTCTAGTAAACCCTGTTTACCCCTCTTTGGCCTTGGCTATAGTCTAACAAGGTGGTTTAGACCATTAATCCTCTTCTCTAGAGCTCCTATTTGGAAAGGGACATTATAGTCCTCCCTTCCCGAAATTGCTTGTTGTTACACATCAAAATTACTCACTTCGATAGTGTCGCAAGTGTCATCATTACAAGTGTCGCAAGTGTCACATTTTGCTCACAAGTGTTGCAAGTGTCAAGGAAAGCACACTGCCATGATGCCTATGTTGTGCCTATAATGACATGAGAAGGACACTCAACGCACATCAAATACTTGATTTGGAAGAGGAGGAATGGTTAACTGGACTTATGAACCTCTTGCCATCTGAAAGAACCCAAAAAAATGAGTTTTTGGAGGAGAGTGCTCCCCTATACCTCTCTTAGGAGTGCTGGTGCCCCCCTATACACTATATGGGAGCATTATAACACTACCTCTACCCTTTTGGAGGAGAACTACTACTTTTGGGAGTGTTGGCGCCCCCCTAAACCTTGCTAGGGAGCGTTATAATGCTCTGACACTCCTTTTGAGGGAGCGCTACCTATTCTGGGTAGAAGTTGGTTTGTTGAGAAGAATGGGGGAAAGATCTTTTCAATCTTGGAAGGAATTTGGATTCGAATCCCTAGTCCAGCCATGATCTTAGGGAAGATCCCTAACTTAAGGAGGAAAATCCTCAACTTACCCTAAAAATATCTCAAGTAGTTGGGCCTCTCCAAGGCTATATAAGCAGGCTTTCTCATGGTGAAAGGGGACCTGGATGGAGAATCATACCAAAATTATGATCTCATAAGTGATATTTGGAGAAGGGATGAGAAGCATGAAATCTATGATCTCATAGGAAACACACAGTGAAGTGGAGGCTAATCAGCAAAGCTATCGTCATTAGGATCATGGAGATTTTGAGCAAGGGTTAGGCAAGGAGAACTTGACGAAACTGCTACATTCTATCTACGACCGTAAGTAACATTTTGTCCTCATTAATGTAATATGCTTGGCATGTTTCTTTCTAATTTTGTGTTTGACATTACATGAATTTGTCTCTAAGTAGATAGGTCTACTTCGAACTAATATCGATAGAATAGGAAGTGGTTGTACTTTGTTTGTCTACAGGGCTTATCGAGGAGCTCAAGATTAGAGTTCAACTTGTAGCATGCAGGGACAAACACCGATAAAAGGTACATATTTCCTCCTTCCTCTTCATGCATTAGTTTGTGTAGACCTAAAAGGAAGTCAGTGACCATGATAAGCACTTTCTGTCATAGATTTAAGAGTCTAGATCTTTGAGGAGATCTACCTACCCGTAGGAAGATTTCTTCTATGGGTGGTGCGGTCACAGAGGAACAAGCCATCGCTCGGGCTCAGTACTTAGATTTGGTTTATTCCCAATCTGGTACTTTGTATGATTTTCTTTCAAATGTTGCTCGAGCTAATACCGATCCTTCTAAGCCATCATCCTCATCTCATGCGGATGGTGTTATCGGTTCCATCAAAACTCAATCTTTTTCCAAATTGACTACACCCTCCTCTACCTCCCCCCAAAATCATATCTCTGAGGTGAATGTAGTTCAATTTGCCCCTCCGAAACAATCTGGAGGTAAAAATAAGACAAAGAATAAATCAAAAAATAACAATGAACAAACAAAAAATAAAGCTCAACCACCTGCTACCGAAAAGAAAACACAACGGAAGCTGAAATTCTCGTGTATCATTTGTGGTGACAATCACTACACTTGAGATTGTCCACTTTGCAATGAAGTGGCAAAAATTTTCCAAGGGAAGTCACAACCCATTGTGCTTACTCAACCTTTTCCACAGCAACAATCCATGGTTTCTCAAACCCCCTCTCCTAGGGGTAGTTCTAGCAATCCTAATGATGAGGCCTCGTCGAGTGAACATATTTATATGTTTAATGGGATCAATTTGACCACTTTCTCTAAAACATATGACACACTAGGTAACCCTGATAAAGGAAAATACACTAACGGTACTGGTAATTTACCAGATCTATCATTGTCCTCCATTAGTCTTCCATCGGTTAATCCTTCGTCTGGACCACTTCAGATTGAAAAACCCATGTTCGACTCTATCTTACACCCTCCTAAGAGCACTATATGTAAAGATACCTTTAATCCTAGTTCACGTGCCACCCAAAACTACAACATTGTTGAATATTTGGCTCAAGCACCATGCACTATGTCTGTGTTAGAAGTTCTATAGCACTGCCCCAGTCAACGTAGAATTCTCTTGGCTTATCTTGGTGCTATTGATCCCAAGTCATCCAATCAGATCATGTTTAACCTAGACAATTATGCGTCTCAACTCTCCCACCAACTTTCTTTCCAAGTTGATGTTGTTGTTCACAATCAAAAAATCCACCGAACTATTCTGGATGAGGGAGCCTCGACTTGTGTCATGTCTTTGGTGTGCTGGAAAGGTTTTAAATCACCATCACTCAACAAATCCCTAATGATGTTACACGCCTTCGACGGGCGAGGTTTTCATCCCCGTGGGATTTTACAGTCCCTGCCCATCCAATTGGGTGGAAAAACTGTTACTGTTGATGTCGAGGTGGTCAATGCTCCCCTCGATTACAACTTGTTACTTGGAAGAAGTTGGTTTTATGCTATGACTGTCAATGCCTCACCGGTCTTTCGATGTGTACAATTTCCTCACCAGGGCAAAATTGTCACTATTGATCAGTTAGATTTCTGCATGACTGATGCTCGCATTCCCGCTACCAACAATATTCCTTTCTTGGGAGACCACAAGATCACGTATGAAATCATTGGTGTTGGCTTACTGAAAGATTCTAGCCTCATGGGTACCTTCCCTACACCACTTCCACCAACTACACATCATATTTCCACCATCGATATGATTTCAATCGTGGCTTATCAATCTTTGGAATCATTTGACCCTTGGATTGTACCTCGTCCATTGGAATTCAATGCATTAGGTGACATCGTGCCATCTAGTCCAGCCAAAATGCCATAAATTTCTACCCAATCCACTTCTACCTCATCAGATGCCCAACATCTATTGGCACCTTACAGTTCCTCGATGCAATCACGGTTGAGTTCCTTGTCGTCTGCGATCTACTACATTTCCCCAACTTTTCCTTTGGATGAATCTATTCTAGAAATGTTCCACATTGACAAGTTACCTCAGGATAATAACTGTCACCGATCCTATTTTCTTCCCCCTCGTGAAGAAATTCGGGCAGATATACAGTCTATCTCCCCTCCTAATGCCGATTTTCTATCGTCTCCCATGCTTTCAACTTCTGATGATTTGGATCCGGTAGTGGACATGGTGATTTCTTCGGTA
This sequence comes from Picea glauca, assembly GCA_000966675.3. NCBI lineage: Eukaryota > Viridiplantae > Streptophyta > Pinopsida > Pinales > Pinaceae > Picea > Picea glauca. The sequence goes on along the minus strand of JZKD02S0991819.1, from coordinate 200,297 downwards.
GGATTGTTGGAGCCTGATCTTCTTACTCCTATCGCGACCCTCGACATGTGTTCCTTCTCAAGTGATTATCTTCCATCCAGCAAAGATCTCGTGGAGGCCATGACTACGTTTTATCCTTTGACATGGTACCCTTCCAGAGCATTATCCTCTTGGAAGCCATGATCAAGAAGAAACCACGAGCATAGTTTCTCTTCTCTGTGGCAAGCTCATTAAAAAATGAAACAGAGGCCCTAAGCATAGTTCTTTCCCTATGTCAAGCTCGTTAAAAAATGAAATAGTCACATCTCTTAAACCTTCTTTTCATCCACCCTTCTCATTTTTTTCTCATCTACTAGAGAAATTGGTGACGACCTCAGAGCCGGTGAATGAATTGAAGCTTGGAGGGCATGTCTCCAGCCTTTGATGATCTTTCTGCAGTTAATCCACTAGCTTTCAAGCTGGGGGCATACCGAGCTTAGTCTTTGTTCTTTCTCGTGCTCGTAAATACATGAGAATGCATCCGGGTAGACTTTTATCTCTTTTTCGGACCTGTATGGATACACGAAAAAGGAACCCCTGGAGTCTCCTTTAAGCTCTTTTCAGACTCTCTAAACATGAAAATATTACCGAGTGATATTGCTTCCATTCCCACTCATTAAAAAGTTTGAAAGGGCGTCTTTGAGTGATAATTTATCTCTTTTTCGGCCTCGCGAGACTAACATTACGAAAAAGGACAACACTGGAGTCACCTTTAAGTTCTTTTCAGACTCTCTAAAGATAAAAATATTGCCAAGCGACCTTGTTATCTTCACGCTCGTTAAAGTATTTGAAGAAAATGTCTATTGAGCGATAGTTTATCTCTTTTTCAGTCTCATCAGACTACTTTACGAAAAAGGAACTAAGAGAGTTCTCTTTTAAGTGTTTTTCCAGACTCTATAATCATGAAAAACCTTCCATTTTTCTGTCTTTGGACTCGTTAAAAGAAACATCGACAGACCCACATGGGACCGAAACCTCACTTATTCCAGTTCGTTAAACAAAGGAAGAGGAACTTACCAAAGGTGAGTTTTATCGAGCATGTGTTATCCTCCTCGAGCTCGTTAAATTAAAAAGAGGTACTCGTCTATCTGGATGGGGGAAAAAATTGAAAGAAGCAAGCCAAGCAGTTTTTTGAGAACATTACCAAGTAACTCTTAGATTCGCCCTTGAACACGACACTTTGTCTTTGCGCACATCTTAATCTACTGAACCTCTGCACTGAACCAATCCTCTGAGTTTTTCTTACTCCTTTGGGTCACCCGACGAAAGTCATAATATCCACTGCATTATCATGTTTTGTTCCACATCACATTTCTGTTGTTATGCCTTAGTGTTCAAGGGAAGTATCTTCCTTGAGAGTCATCCATCACAAATATATTGTCTCAATACCTGTGTCAACCCATGTTCATTTGATTTACCAATTACATCTCTGTGTCTATTTTGTGTCATTGATGGGGGATACATCAAGGCCCTCCTTCGACGAGTCTATTCCTGTCGACTTCAACACATTATCTAGGAACTAGAATTAGAAACCAGTTAGTACTTTGGGACCTGCATGCCTCAATGGCATGCCTACTCATGTTCGACAGTGGGTTTACATCATTGACCTCTGATCGGATGATTCCACGGATGTTCAACTTCAGCTCATCCATTCACATTCATTGGAATGTACTAGAGTACCTTGGGAATCATTGACATTAATGGTGATCTCCCTCGCGCTTGTTAACGGTTTACATCATTGATCGGTAATCAAGTGGTTTCTTCCATGTTCGACATTAGGAAATCTATTCACATGGTTAGATTCATACTACATCGGGATCGGTAAGAATACCCTAGGTTGAGTGATCACTTTGATATGTACTTTTCCCAGGTTGCGATGGAGTTTCTCTTGAACAATGACACATATACTGTTACATAGATCCACTTTGTATTGGTCGTGGCTATGTCTTATCATCTCATAGATCCACTTTGTATTCTTTGTGGCTACGATCAATTCAGGTCATGGGAGTATAGATCCACAGTGTATCCTCAATGGCTATACCTTTTATCAATACAATTATGGATTCGCAGTGTATTTTATGGCGGCCATATCTTGCAAGTCTTGATCACCCAAGCATAGGTATGCCTGCCTTAGTTTGAAACATGTCATAATATTTGTTGGATGTCTATGTGCAGCTTCTGTCAGGTTCTCTACATCTATACCCTTTCTTGAAAGGCTACAAAGCCTTTTAGTTATCAGTTCTCATCTTCTAAACTTCATACTTTGGGGGGCGATTTGTTACACATCAAAATTACTCACTTCGATAGTGTCGCAAGTGTCATCATTACAAGTGTCGCAAGTTTCTCAAGTGTCAAGCAAAGCATACTGCCATGATGCCTATGGTGTGCCTATAATGACATGAGAAGGAAAATCGACACACATCAAACACTTGATTTGGAAGAGGAGGAATGGTTGACTAGACTTATGAACCTCTTGCCATCTAAAAGAACCGAAAAAACTGAGTTTTTGGAGGAGAGCGCTCCTCTATACCTCTCTCAGGAGTGCTGGTGCCCCCATATACACTATATGGGAGCATTATAACACTACCTCTGCCCTTTTGGAGGAGTGCTACTGCTTTTGGGAGTGCTGGCGCCCCCCTAAACCTTTCTAGGGAGCATTATAACGCTTTGACACTCCTTTTGAGGGAGCACTACCTATTCTGGGCAGCAATTGGTTTGTTGAGAAGAATGGGGGAAAAATATTTTCAATCTTGGAAGGTAGTTGGATTTGAATCCCTAGTCTATCCATGATCTTAGGGAAGATCCCTAACTCAAGGAGGAAAATCCTCAACTTACCCTAAAAATATATCAAGTAGTTGGGCCTCTCCAAGGCTATATAAGTAGGATTTCTCATGGTGAAAGGGGACCTGGATGGAGAATCATACCAAACTTATGACCTCATAAGTGATATTTGGAGAAGGGATGAGAAGCATAAAATATATGATCTCATAGGAAACACACAGTGAAGTGGAGGCTAATCAGAAAAGCTATCATCATTTCGATCGTGGAGCTTTTGAGCAAGGGTTAGGCAAGGAGAACTTGACGAAACTGCTACATTCCATCTACGGTTGTAAGTAACGTTTTTTCCTCATTAATGTAATATGCTTGGCCTGTTTCTTTCTAATTTGTGTTTGACATTACATGAATTTGTATCTAAGTAGATAGGTCTGCTTCAAACTAATCTCAATAGAATAGGAAGTGGTTGTACTTTGTTTGTCTACAGGGCTTATCGAGGAGCTCAAGATTGGATTTCAACTTGGAGCGTTCAGGGACAAATACCGGTAAAAGTTACATATTTCCTCCTTCCTCTTCATGCATTAGTTTGTGTAGACCTAAAAGGAAGTCAGTGACCATGATAAGCACTTTCTGTCTTAGATTTAAGAGTCTAGCTCTTTGAGGAGATCTACTTGTCCGTAGGAAGATTTTCCTTCAACACTTGTCCTCAAGAAATACCAGTCTAGGGTGTTGCAACACCTACTCGCTCTCCCAAGTAGCGTCCTCTACTAGAAGCCCTCTCCATCTGATCAAACACTCTCTGATGACCCTGCTCCTCAGTTTCCTCTCCTAGAACTCCAAAACCTCCTCCGAAACTAACTCCAACTGTCCCTCCTCATCCAATGGGGGAATCTCCTCTGATGTGCTAATGAATTATCCCACTGCCTTTTTGAGGCAAGACACGTGGAACACGTTATGAATATTGCTCCCCTATGGAAGCTCTAGCTCATAAGAAACCTCACCTACTCAGTGCATGATCCTGTAAGGACCATTAAATCTTTGATTGATCTTCTCGGCCCCACTCTTCTTCAGAGATGGATGTCTGTAGGGTTGGAGTCTCAATAAAACCAAATCTCCAAACTTAAAGTTGTGCTCTATCCTGTGCCTATCCGCACTTATCTTCTGTCAATTTTGCGTTGTCTGCAGGTTCTCTTTCAACAACTTGAGAATATCCTGACTCTATATGACCCAATCCTTGGCCTTGGGAGCTCTGCTCTCCCCAAAGACCAAGTCTACGAAAGTGGGAGAATCATATATGTACAATGCTCAGAAGGGTGTCATACCAATGTACATGTAGAAGGTGGTGTTGAAGAAATGTTCTCCTAAATGTAACAATTTTACCCACGTTCTCTGCAATCCTCCTACATAGTTCCTCAAATACCCTTCAAACCACTTGTTGACAATATCAGTTTTCCCATCTGTTTGAGGTTGATAGTTGGTGCTATGTGTCAACTCTGTCCCCACCAATCAAAACAACTCTCTCCAAAATGTCCCTATGAACCGATTGTCCCTGTCACTAATGATATTCTTTGACAACCCATGAAGTCTGAAGACCTCCCTGAAGAAAAGATTGTCTATCGGAACTACGCTATACTCTGTCGATATGGCTTAGAAGTGAGAAAACTTGGTCAATATATCGACCACTACATATATATAGTCCTTACCTTGGACCTTGGGTATACCTATGATGAAGTCCATAGATATACTCTCCCATTTCTACTCTGGAATGGGGAGTGGCTGGAATATCCCTACTGGAAGAGCATGCTCTGACTTGTTCTGCTGGAAAGTCACACACTCACTAACATGTCTCATAACATCTTGTTTGAGGCCCTTCCATGAGAACCTCTCTTTGATCTGTCTATAGGTTTTGAAAAACCCCTGATGGCCTGCTAGAGGTGAATCATGAATTACGGTGAGGATATTCTTCTTGAGCCCTGAATATGGAACCAAGTAGACTCTATCCTTGTAAAATATGACATCGTCAATGACCCTATAACGTTCATCCTGTATCTGCCCATCCATCACCTCACAAGAAAACTTCTTCTTGGAATATTCCACTAACAAGTGGGATTTCCAATCTGCTGAAATCTCCATCAAAGAACATGTTGCGGGTCTCCTCGATAGTGCATCGACCACAATGTTCTTCTTCCTCTTGACATACTCTATGTCAAAGTTGAATTCATGTACCTTCATCACCCATTTCTATTGGCACTCACCGAGGTCCTTCTATTCAAGGAAATACTTCAAACTGTTGTGATCGGTCTTGACCATGAATTTGCTGCCCACCAAATATTGTCTGAACTTGGTCAAGGCATGCATGATTTCCAACATTTCCTTGTCATAAATGGAGTACAACCTCTCAGGTTGAATAATCTTCCAGCTCTTGAATACAATGGGGTGTCCTCTATGCATCAAAACTACACTGATCCCTTCGTTGGATGCGTCACACTCTAGTACAAATGGAAAGGTGAAGTCTAGTAGTGCCAACACTGGACAAGTGTCCATGACTTCCTTCATGTGATCAAATGCTTCTTGTGATTTCTCGGTCCATATGAAGGCCCCATGCTTGGTAATATCTGTGAGTGGTTCTCCAAGCTAAGAAAAACCCCAGACAAATCGCCTATAATACCTGCACAACCTGAAGAAGCTCCTCAATTCTATCACGTTCCTGGGTGTCGACCAATCCAGAATGGCCCTGATCTTCTCTTGGTGCACCTGTACCTCCTGTGCAATGATGATGTGGCCTAAGTAAAGAATCTTTGTCATATCGAACTCGCACTTGGACTCTTTGGCATATAATGATTGTGCCTCCATGATGCTCAATACCTCATCCAGGTTCCTCATATGCTCTTTCCATGACCAACTATAGATCAAGATGTCATCGAAGAAAACCAAGACTGATTTCCTTAAATTATCCCTGAATATATGGTTCATGAAAGAATGGAATGTAGCGAGTGCATTGGTTAGCCCAAATGGCATAATCAGGGACTCGAAGTGTCCAAAATGTCATCGAAATGCTGTCTTCTCTATGTCCTTCTCTCGGATGTTGATCTGATGATCCAGAGCGTAGATCAATTTTTAAGAAGAAAAATGCCCCATGTAGTTCATCCATCAACTCGTCAATGCCTGGGATAGGGAACCGGTTCTTGATGGTTTTCTTGTTCAGGGCTTGATAATCAATGCACATCCTCATGGTGCCATCCTTCTTTATAACTAAGACAACTGAAGAAGCAAATGGGTTGTTGCTCGGTCTAATGTGTTCCATTGCCAACAATTCCTTGATTGCCTTCTCTATCTCATCCTTGAACCTCCTAGGATGACAATAGATGGGGGGGGGGTGATCATAGGTTTGGCCCCCTCCTCCAACTCAATGGTGTTCTCAAACCCCCTGTCAGGTGGTCTCCCTGGTCGAATTGCCTCAAAGACCTACTGATGTCGTCCCAATAAATTCTTGATCTCTGTATGGTATTGTTGTCAACCTTTTGAATCCTTTTGAGTAGTGATCAATCATTCTGCGACATATGCTACCTCCCCATGTATGAATATCCTCTCCATCCTCTTGGTTGAAACTATTCTGGGTGCTCCTGTCGACACACCTCTTAGAACAACCTTCTTCCCATTCTAATCTCTGAATCCCATTTCCAAGGTTTGGTAGTTGGTAGTGATTTTTCCCAAGGTAATCATCCACTGAACTCCTAACACCACATCTATGTTTGATAGGTCAACCACATAAAATGTGTCTCTCACTATGTAGTTTCCTAACTTCATATCTAAGTTTGGAAATCTGTCTAGACACTCCATTGTGTGGCCATTTTCTACCGCAATATCAAACCCCTCAAACTCCTCTATCTGAAGTGCCCATCTCGATACTAGTGAAGCGCCAATGAAGTTGTGGGTGGCCCCACCATATATTAGGGTGATTTCCTATTGCCCATGAATAATCCCTTTGATACAGAGGGTATCATACTTGGGAACACCAGAAAGGGTCGCTATGACTCCTCCCTTTGTTGGTTTCCTCCTGTTAGCCTGCTCTGACGGTTGTGGGACTACTGGAGGATGGGCTCCTACTGGTGTCGGTGGTCTACAGGGAGGTTTCTCCTCTGTTGGTGCTGACTCCTCCTTTGAACTAGTGGATCCACTATCCTGCTCCTCCTCACTGTCCACACTATTTGCTGCTACCTCAATATAATGAATCTCTCCCTTTCCCATGCACCTGTGTCTTGGGACCCAAGGATCTATGTAGCTGAAGAAAATCTTATTCCTCATAAGCTCTCGCCTAGTCTCATCATCCAAATTCTCCTTTCCCTTCCATTCTCTCTGGAATGGATTCATGTCTCGATCCCTCTGGGGCACAAATGGTTTGGAGAAAGTTTTAGTATTTGTCACTAAGCCTGCCAGATCTCAAGTGCGAAGGATGACATCCTGCAAAGTGGGAGGCCTGTATGCCTTCACCCATACTCTCAAAGGCTCTATGAGTCCTTCCATGAATAACATGATAAGCCTAGGCTCTGATATATCTTTCACCGCCACGACTACCTACTGAAACTCTGTTATGAACGCCTCTACTATGAAAGTTTGTCTCAACTGGGATAGATCCCTGAAGTGTATCTTGAGATCCTTCCTATCAAACCTGTCCATGAACCTATCTATAAACTCCCTATAGGAGGTGATGCAACTGTGAACCAATGTCACCAATCCATGATACCACCACTCATGTGCCTCAGCCTCCAAGTGTAAGGTCACGAAACTAATGGCCTCTGTCTCGGTCATCTGGTTGAGCTTGTAATATGTTTCTAGATTCTACACCCAAGCTCTGGCAGTGTATTTAGACGATCCGTCGAAAGAAGGGATGGTGAGTTTCCCAACTTTTTGGATGAAATCAAGGTTATGCCCCTGCTACTATTGTGGTCCTCCCCTCTATATATCTATGGGGCGGTTCCTGAGTCTGAGTCCATAGTACTCAACTAAGGTCATGTCCAGATGGAAGTCATGACCCAATGCTACATACTCCCTCCTATACTATGAAATGTTGTTTGCATGAGTGGGTGGCCTCTGTGTTATCGGTGGTGGTGTTTCTATTGGGGGTGCCCTCTGGAAACTGGGAAACAAGGGTCTTGGAATCCCACTCGCAGAGGTGTATGTGAGAGAGGGTGAATGGGGTCTACTGCCTGCTTTTGAGTTCCCCTATGTTTCATGCGGGACTTGTGTGTCTGGGGTGCCCACTCTAGCCAATCTATCAACCACCTATGCCAAGGACTGAGACATGGTCTGTTTACTAGCTAACATGTCATTGATAACCTACATGAAAGCTATCTCTGGATCTACGGGGGGCTTTCCACTGCCCTCTAGTGACTCATATCTGTCTCCTAGCATCCTCTCTGCCTCGCGCTCAGCCTCACGCTCAACCCTTCTCTCTTCTTTTCAGTGTGCCTCTTCCTCTTCCTCTGAGCTAGGAGGAAAAGGGGGAAAATCACGCCTATGCCTTCTTTCCTTATGTCTGTTATAAGTGACATATTTTTCACCTACGTGTTCATGACCCTTTGGGTCTTTTGCTGCACTCATTGTCTTTAGTCACAGGCTGGTAAGACTAAACCTATGATACCATTGTAATGTTCCTGACTTGGTTAGTCTAGGAAAGGATACTATTGTGTGTGTAGGATTAATCGTTTACAACATATAAATGATCATACAAATAACAAATGCAACAAAGGACTGCAAATTTTATATTATGATATCTCTGTGGATTACAAAATGGTCGAATGTGGTTGAATAAACTGGTAATACTTGAGTAGATTAATAGACAAAGGATCTTAGCTGGAATACAAATAAACAACTAAAATATAATACCCAGAATATGGGAGCACTGTGGAATCAATGAATGCATTGGGACTATGGCAGCTCTGACGGTAACTACTGGAATTCTGGAAAGTTTTCCCTGGGAGCTGTACTTCTCAGAATGGCCTAGAAATTGTCCCAAATGATGTGCCTTGATCTAGTCCTCAGTACTGGTAACTATTAGACCCTTTTGCTGGTGATTTTGGACCCCAGATGGATCCCCCTGGGGGACTGCGCCCCTCTTTCTCTAGAAAAATGTGTCCTAGTGATTCCATTGTCAGAATCAGATGAGATGTGTCTCAAAATGACTGCCTTTGGTCTACTGGGAAATGGTTCAGAAGGGTTTCCCTAAATATGGCCTGATGCTTGGTCGGGAACCCTAAATGTATCTTCCAAAAGTGTCACACGTCCAAGTCTGTAAAATGAACCCTAGTTGATTCCTCCATCAGAATCTGATGAGGAACCAGGAAAAAGATGCGCCTTGCCTTCCTCTCAAATAGGTTGGAGGGAAATCTCACAATTCTCCCTGGATGGGATAAGTCGACTAAAAACCCTCTCAGAAGCAGCGCCCTCACTCTGGATGAATGCACCCTTACTACTGAACACTGTATAACTGTTGTTGAAGAATGATGGAAGACCTGAATGATCTCCCTCGTGACTAGGATGTGTCTCTCAACACCAAAATCATCCAACTGGTGTCTTCCTCCTGGAATCCACTGAACTATCTCTCCTGAGATGATCCTCTTCTCCTCAATGATAAGTCATAATCTGCATAATAATTAATTAATTCGTTGACCCTTCCTTTATAGCTTTCCAGAACCCTAAATCATGTTGAAACCCTAATTCACTATTGAGTTCCAAAACCCTAAATCACTGTTGGAACCCTAATTCACTATTTACTTCTATTTTTATCTCATAATAACTTAAAAGCACTTTTAACCCTTTTAATCTCAATGTCACTTTCTAAATATAACACCTGTGACTAGAGTGACCTCTAGTAAACACTGTTTACCCCTCTTTGGCCCTGGCTATAGTCTAACGGGGCAGTTTAGACCATTAAGCCTCCTCTCTGGAGCTCCTATTTGGAAAGGGACACTATAGAATACCTCCATCTCTCTTTGTTATGGTTAAAATATTAACATTCTCTTGTTGTCTCCCTTCATATTATTCTGACAATTCCAATTTTATTTCCAACTGTCTTTGCTTCCTTCGGGCACCTTCTAGGTTGTCAAATATTGGTTTATCAGTGAAATGGTTATGGAGGTTTTTTTCGTCGAGTCTTTCTCTTGTCCTTCTATGATAAAATTGGTTGAACAATTACAAATGGAAACATGCACTTTCATATAGTCGAGAGATATCTTCTTTCATTATGGTTTCACTCACTGTGCTTTTACCAGCGTGGTCTTGATTGCAATTGGAAACACCTGTGTGTTTTTGCTAGGCCCCATCAAGATTATGGCAAGTTTTAAAAATGATTCCTATGTGTAGTTGGTGATGTTCGCGTCATACATTATATTGGATCATCGTACATATTACCAATGGTTTTAAAAGAATTTGATACCCACAGTGATAAGGCTCAATTTTTATGTTTTGGTTGATTGTTGTTTCATTGCAAGATCTTGTCAATTGATATGATGAAGACTGTATATAATCGAACATTTTTGGAAGTATCTTCATTTTTGAAAAGAGACCTGTGTATATTTTAATTAGGCCAGATTGTAAATTGTTTAACAATGGATGTTGATTATTATCGTGATGCACTATGGACTATCAGGGATGGATGTTGAGCATATTGCTATGCATTTTTTTATTATTATTTAAAAACAAAATAGAAAGAAAAGAAAGAAAAGACCAACGCTTTGTTAAAAAGGACTGTTGAATGGAAAGGATGTGTTATTTATAAGTTATGATTGCACAAAATGTTATGAATTGTGAAATTATGGGAAAGTTAATTATTGGAACAATGAACAATTTGGTATAAATTTGAGAAACAGTGAATGTTGATGCTTTTGGATGATTTTTGGATTGATTCAAATACAGAGTTATGATTATTAATTATTTAATTTGTTTTATGAACAATATCCATTAATGTCCCTATCATTCTCTCACTTTTTCACACATTACGAATCCCCTCACATTCCCATATTCACTTTGCACACCCTGTTCTTAAAATTAAATTAAAATTAAATGAAAGCTCTATATTACAACAATTAAAGGATGACACATAGATGGGTCGCAGTTGATATGATTTTGTTATTATAACACAGTTGATTGTTTAAATGATTTGTTGATCATTAATCATGTTTTTTCCCCTTTCATTTTATCACTTTTCCACTCAATACAACCCCCTCGGATATCCCATAACCTTTATTCACCCCCTGCTCATTGACAAGTATTAAACAAATTTGTATGGATTGGATTGCATGGGTCTGATGTGTTGTTGAGCCAAACTTTGTTTCATATTTAAAGAGATGTTATGTATGGTTTTCTTAAGAAACTAGTTGCTAATAAACGCTACACACAGGATGAGCTTCTTCAATAGAGGAATCCATGGCCGAAATAATAGGAGCAGAGGGAATTGGAACAGAGTCCCTTGAAGGCGTAGATTTTTGATACATTTTGATGCAGATCCACAATAGTTAAAATAGACCTTCCAAGCTGGATTTTTCAACTGGATTGAATAGGGGGTAGTCCAACCTAGTCCATAAAGGTCTCCCTTCCAACCCCATCATGTCCCTGGTATCCCTTTCCCCGTCATGTCTCATTACAACCTAAACTCCCTGAGAATGACATATGGAAAGAGATTGTTCACCCAATAGTCTCCCAACATCGTGGCTAGCCCAATTTGTCTCTACATGGTCCTCCTCCACCAGTTAACCCAAATGTCCAAATTTCCCCTACACACTCACCTGTACAGTCTTCCTATGCAAGTAAGAGACTCAAAACTGAAGCCCACCACACACATGATAAAGGAAAATTTGTTGCTACCCCCTCCTCTCCCTCTAGTGATTCAAACAAATCCGTTTCATCCCGCATGCACTTGAGAGATGACTTCTCTCATGTTATCAGTGAGATCAAGCCCAAAGGCTCCACACAGCCTAAGGATAATTCAGAAAATTCAAAGGGAGACAACAACAAAAAAAGGGAAAATTGCCTCCCAAAGTGGAAAATATGGTTTTTGAGTTATTTTATTATTGATTGTGAGAACAGTGATTGCTGAGTTTTTTGGAAAACATATTATTTTTGGATATCTTGGACATTATAGTTTTGGATATGGTTTAAAATATCATTGATATTTAATTTTCAAATTATGAGAATGATAATGGGAGCCACAAGGAGGGATGTGTTGATTAATTGACTAGTTATGTTTATTTTTGTTAAGAAACTAAAGAGAGTCACAAGGGGTCCCACCTACTAGTTATTATTTATTAAAGACCCTTATTATGATTATATTAATTCTTCCCCTAAACTAGAATTTAGTTGGGTTTTAGTTAACTTAACTAAAAGGGATAGTTGAACTACTTCAACTAATTTTGATTGCTTAAAGGAAAAAATAGAAGGAAGAACAGGGGGAGAATAGAAGGAGAAAGCATACTAAGGCCCGCTCTTGAGTTTTATTGAGATAGTTAAGTTTTCATTCATTCTTTAATTCATTAAAATCCTAATTCTCTTTTATGACAATAGGGTCCTATTGTAGACAGAAAGATTCAAGGTTGAATTGCATCATTCAGACACTTGTTTTTCAGAGGTGTTGATCTATCTTTGATAGTTTGTGTAGACTTGTTTGTTTATGGATTAAATGTGATGATTGACAAAGGATATTGTGCAGAGTCAAGTGGGAAAAAATCCGTGGCAAGATGATCTAACTTTTAAAGTTCATTTTTTTACTTTCTCACAAAAGTCCTTTTGTATGGTTTTCATCAGGGACATCTAAGTTTGACTTTGGTCCAAACTCCCTCGAGGATTTTTGTAAAGAGAACTACTCTTTTGATTTCTTGGAATGAAATAAGCGATTTCTATTCTGTCTCATCTGATTAATATGTGAATTAGTATTTTTTCATTTGTCTCTACATTTAATTTTGCATCTGTTATATTCATAAAATTATATAAAAATGTTGAATTTTACAACAATCTTTTATTTATAAAAAAACATACTAAGCCCTTGTAACTAATACTTGTGGATTAGGAAACAATTTTTGAGGCTATAAACATAGGCTGATATTCCTGTCTATCTTTCCTTATCCAAGAAAGATCTTAAAATGCTTGAGTAAGATCATTTCATATATTTTCCTCAACATTTATTTGGCGACCATACTGGGGAGATATTTCATATCTCTCTGGTTGATTTTTATGCTTGATTATCATTGAACATATATACATTTTTTATATTGATTCTTTGACTGTTTGATTTCTTAATGAATGTGCTTGTTGCAAGGTAGCCCAATATTGAGCCCGGTCTTCAAGATCATACCAGCATTTCTTTAAACTTTTTTAATATTGTATTAGATACCGCTAATACCCAGGTTGAGATTAATCGCTCATGGGTAGAAATTGAACAAGACATAAGTGCCCAAGAACATTGGGAATCTAGGCAAAGACAACTTATGAATCAGCCATAGATTTCTTTTTCCTACAATTTTGATCATCTTTTCATGTCCTTAGACCCTTGTATTTATAGGAGAAGAATATTTTTATCACTGGAAATTAATTCTATTTCTGAAATAGGAAGAATGAATGTTGTGTTGTCAACCCAACAAAGTTCTCTAAGGAGAACTTTGTCTGATTCAACTAGTTCATCTTTCTCTCCCTTACCTATCATTCACAATATGGCATCTAGTGGTGGCTTTGGTGGCACTGGAGGTTCTTCTTCATCTCAATCTTCAGCTTCATTAGTGATTGGTAGCTTATATATTCACCAAGTCCCTGTCCAATCTACCAAAAACCCCGCCAAAGTCATTAACAAGTATGGGCTTTTTTCAGTTTGAAGAAGATGATACAACTCCCCTGTGGCATGTTTCCTCCCCTCTTAACCTAACACCTGCTACTCGTCCACTTCCTAAATTCAAAGATCATCTCCCCGGGTTTTCAGGGAATAACACTATCATTACGAATGAACACTTTGTGTAATTTTCTAATGCCTATCATAACATAGGAGCCAATGACAATGATACTTGTATGTGCTTATTTATGAATTCCCTTGAAGGGAAGGTTGTGGTCGATTTCTTTGATCTCCCTCCTAAGATTTTATCTACTTAGGAGGAGTTAGTCTATTGGTTCAAATATACCTATGGGAAATCCAAAATCCCAACTGAGCAGTTATGAGAGTACAATAACATCACTTATGAGGATGGTGAGACTATCAAGTCCTTCAACTTGCATTTCACCAAATTATACAACCAAATCCCTGAACTCATTCGCCCTCAGAACCAAGCCTCTTTCATGCATTATTATAATGAATTACCTTCCCTCTATCGTCATAGGCTTGAGGAAAATGCCATTGATAACCTTGGTTCCACTTTGCACACTTGTTTAGAGTATGAAGAACAACTAGAAAGAACAAGTCTTCCTAAGGGGGACTCAGTTAAATAGATAGACATGTTCTCCCTCTTACAACTTGTACAAGACATGAATAATCGAATGATAGTGTATGATTGGAAATGAAATGTCCCCTCTCTTACCCCTAAAGCTTCATCTTCTTCTACAGGCCCCTTTAGAAATCCAAATGAAAATAATTCTCATCCTAAATTTATCATGCCTCGTAGTTGGTGTAAATTTTGAGAGGAACAACATGAGAAAAGTAAATGTGAGGTAAATAAGAGTGCCAGAGATAAAATATTTGGTAAGAGACTTGAACTACTATTGTTGTCCTAGACTTTGCAGAGCCAGAAGATGTCATGATCATAAATACTAGGAATAAATCCTATGCTCCCAAAAGAAAATATGATCCTCCCCGCACTTATTCTAGCCCAAGATCATCTTCACCAGCTGCTATTGTTCAGGTTCCTAAGGCTCCTGACAGTCAAGGAACTACCTCCCCTCTCCCCTCTTCCAAATACAACATTCTAAATTAGTTGGCCAACATCAAAGCATATGCTCATCCTTGAACAACAAAAGCATCTAAAACATTTCATGGAAGGAAAAGATTCTATTGTAGCCAACCTATTTGAAGAAATAGATGAAGAGGATTCGTCTGCAAATAAAGTAGGTGTACATAAATTTAGAAACCCTGTAAAAAAAAACCCATTTTATATTTCTATAAAGATTATGGATAATATTTCCCATTCTTGCCTCATTGATGGTGGTTCGAGCCCAAGTGTAATGTCGAATATTATTATGGAGGAGCTAGGCTTGTCTTGTACAGATGAAAATGCCAGAAGCATGCTCTCTTATAATAGTCTACAACAAATGACCATAGGTGAAATCATTGACATGACCTTGGTTTTGTGCGCGCACCCTGAAATAAGGACAACCCTTAATATTCAGGTAATTGATATGTCAGTGAGTAACTACTCGATCATATTAGGAAGAGATTGACAAGATTTGATGGGTGGATACCTCTCACTCGATGGGACACACTTATTCATTCCTCGGAATGGTAAAAACATCATAGTGCTAAGAGAGGGGAGAATTTCACCTTACATAGAAAGTGTCCCATAGCCTAATGTGAATTATGTCGAGGAAGACTTAGGAGTGTATTCCATATTTGTCAATGAGGACAACACTACCTTGGAAAAAATCAACTTAGATGAAGGGATGTGGCATATGCACTTTGATGGTTCATGCTCCAATGAAGGAAACAAAGCTACTGTCTTGTACTCTCCTGTGGGTAAAATTCATAAATTTTCCTATAGGTTAGAGTTTGCTTGCACAAAAAATTTCACTGAATTTGAATCATTACTATGATGCAGACCCCCCTTCTCTCCTAAGGGTTGTGTGACCTCCCGGTCTAGGATCGATCAAGATATTGAGTTTGATTGACTCTTCAGGTCTATGCTAGACCCCAAACCCACTTACACAGGTCATTTCTCCAAATGTGCAGGTCTTATAAGACCCGTGACTTCTCTCCCAACACCAAATAGGCACTAGCTCCTCTCTGCTAAGCCCTTTCTCCCTTGTGACCACTAGTGGTGACCACACGCTTGAGTGAAAGGTGCATCGCAATTTCACGTTTTGTGACCCTAGGAGCGATGCTACCTTCATTCATCCTATAGCCGAAATCGTGATGACCCTGAACTATGGTCAAGATATTTCCTTGATCGACGACTGCAATCAAATCAATGTTTCGCGTTTCATGACTTCGGAGTTCCCTAGCCTCTGTTCTCCCGATAGATGAAATCGCGATGGAATTGGATCAATGGTCCAGGTCTCTCCTCATATCTAATAGTCATGATGATTTTAGGACTTCTCTTTTCACGAAGTCAGAATAATTGTCAATCCTGATCCTCCGATCCCCAAAATGTCGATATTTCACCCTGGATAGTTAATGGTCCAAATTTGTCCTAGATCCAACGAATCAGGTCAAGTTGCAGATTCGGGCTTCGCGAATTATTAGCATTCATCCTTTGAATCTTCCAAAGTGTGAGTCAACAAAACACTGGTCGTTCACCACACATCCCTCCTGATGGATGGTTCCTATTCTCTAGTGTTCAGATCGAACGGTTGAGATCTTTTCTCCCTTGCGCTTACGCTATCTTTAGAGTTAGAAGATCTTCTAGGTGTTCAAAGGTTTCAAACCTTTTCTCCTTTGACGAGTCTGATTCTTGGATCTCTTTAACACTTATGAAAATTGTTACCCCTCCCAAGCTTGGTCTTGTGAAGACTTCGATTTCTTTCACACTCCTTGCGTTTTAGGGATTTTGATAACTCAGATCCTCAAGATTTATCTAAGAGAAACTCCTCTCACCCTCCTAGAATTCCCCTTTTATGGTTCTTCGACTTCTTACAAATTCCCTTCGACACTTAGCCGAATCTCAGATCTGTGCACTCCTTGCACCAGATCTTTACACGAGGTTTTGGATCCTTGCGGATGACTGTACACGCCTTGCACCAATCCCTTTTCACTCCTTGAAAAGGGAAAGTTTCATGTTATCTCTTCTGATATTTGGAGCTGAAATAGATTCCGTCAACGCACTCCTTGCATTTTGTGTGCACTCCTTGCACTACTTCAACAGAAGAGAAACAATTGAAACTTATCCTAGCATTCACAGTTCCATTTACTCAAAATGAGATTCATTCATTCATGAAAACACAATACAGATAATTGCAAACAATCTTCACACCATGCATTGGATCAATTTTCCTTTGTTCTATTCCAAAATGATATATGGTTACAACTGTAAATGAACAACAACAAAAACTACTGAAATCTTCTCCTAATTTCTATTCCAGCCAACCAGTGACTATCAACTAGCCTCATCTGGGCGTACAAAACCTCTATTTATCTTAGAGGGTTCTTAGGGTCTCCCCCCTGGCTACTTGTCTACTCAAAAAATTAACCTAACGACTATCTGGACCAGTCGCATTCCAGAGCCATAGTGGAATCTCCCACTTCGATCATAATTGTCCAAGAGTGCCTCCAAATTTTCCTGGCATGATTTCAAGCATGCCCCAAAGATTAATTCCATCGTTGAGTTAAGGTGTACTTCAAAATATATGTTGTGACTACCAGTGTTGAGCTCCCGTACAGATTCCTTAATGTTGATAAGTCTTGCTCCACATGATTTACAACGATGCTCCTGCATCATACTCCCCTTGACAAAAACATTCATGGGATCCTATTGGCATAGGAGCAGACCTAGGGTTCAACGCTACAACAACGCACCAATAAAACCCTAACTATTGGCCCTTTTGACAACACCTATGAAGCAGATGAAGTCTTACTCGAGGTAGAGGCAGGGGTGGTTGCAGGACTCAAATTTCGACAACCTTAGCTGGGACACAAATATGTGATTAACACTTAACAAAGCACTCAACAGTTATCATTCATCAATATCCAGTCTTAGTTACAATGCAATTAAACCCTTATTACAGAGTATCACAGTATTCATTCAGATCTAAGGTATTTAAGCACTAAGCATGTGTAAATAAGTCAGATCTAACATCCATCCATATTATTAAGCACTAATCATCAACAAATCATTCATCTATATTAAAGCACTAAGCAAATAAACACATAAACACATCAGTACATTGCACAAAGAATAACAACAAAACATGTACGTGGTTCACCCCCACCCTGGGCCTACGTCCATCGACTCTTCTCTTCTTTATTATCTTGGGTAAATCTTCTTACAGGAGCATAACATCCAAGTTCTACTCCACAGAAGATAGGAGATCTGTGCACACTCTGCTAGATCCTCCTTCTTCTAGCTAGGGTATAGCACAAAGCCTTCATACAATCTCTTACAATTATTTGCACTAGCCTTGAAATCCTCACATAGTATGAACGAAGCACTTACAACTCTTGATCACATAGATTTGACTCCAACACTTAGCACACTGGCCTCTCGGTCTCTTCCCCCTTTCTTACATTGCTTAGCTACTTATTTATACATTACAAAATAGGCCTAAACATGGGTAAAGCCATGGGCCGACATCCCATACCCATTACATAATCTTGAATCCCAAAAAGGGCCCTAAAAGGGGCTGATATCCCGCGATCTCCACTTCGTCTTGCGCTTTTCCTTCAACAACCTGTCAAAGTCCCAAAATTAGGTCAAACATGACCAAGAATCCTCAAAACTTGTTCAAGGGACAATAGGCCCCCAACACTCACCTATGACTCATCCCGAGTCACTCTGATATGACTAGTTCTGCTTCAAAATCCTTGAGCTTGGCTCGAGCAACTTTGACTTGTTGTTGTGCCATGACCTCCTGTTCAGCGAAATCTTGGATGACTGCTTCGTTGATAGGTCCCTCTAGGTGTTGTTCAGTTGTAGTGATGACTTTCTCTAGTTCCTCTCCTTGTCCTTCGATCTCTGTGAACAGTTGGTAAGCTTCATACTGTACAGGTTGGAGTCTCTAAGTTACTTCCATAACTCTGCTCTAAATAGTGTGGACATGTTTTTGGGTAGTGCGCTGCTCTTGGGATTGCTTCATTCTTTCCACAACTGATAGGGGCTTCAACTGCGCCTGTATTGTATTTTCTTGCTTCTTCACTTCTTGTAGTTGTGACTCCAGTGCCTTCAATTCTAGATTCTCAGTGAGTCTCTCATATTCGTAGGCACTGCGATCACTCAGTTGCTTGCATTCCAGGGTAAGGACTTTTATTCTTTCAACTACGCTTCAAGCAATTGCTTCTCTTTGGTCCCTTACATCCTGCGGGGTATCGGGTACGGTGCAGAGCTCTAAGTATGTTATTCGTTGTTGTAGTTGTTGGATAGCTTCTGCGAGCTTCTCTACTTGGTGTGTGACTCGGAATTCTGCCTATGGTTCTAATCCTGTCATGGAGTGGAGGGCTCTATTGACTGCTTCTTTTACTTCGAGTTTCTCTGTGAGAAACTGTTCTTTTTATTGTTTCATTTATTCTTTCTCTTATTCAAAATTTTTCTGGAGACAAACATTCTCCTGTTCTGCAACTCTGTGTTGTTCTACGAGTAATCCTTGCTCTTGCTTCAAAGCCTAGGTGGCTTGTTCTATATCTTCTTGTGCACGATGAAGGTGAGCTTCGACCGCATCAGCTAGTTGGTGGAGTTGGGATATCTCATGTCCCAACTCTGGTTCTCCTGATGGAAGGGGCACAGTGGACACTGTGTGGCTGGGATAAAGGTCTTGTTGTACCCCTCAGAGGTCAAAATTAATTCTTTCATACATTTCCTCCTTCTTAGCTTCTTGTTTCTCCATGATTTCCAGTGAAGCATCGTTTAGGGATGCTATGATGAAGTCAAAATAATCAATAGTGAGAACAGTCTTCATCTTGGTCACGGTGGCTCTGGATTTCTTCGGGGAAGAAGGTTTCGGTGGAGAAACCTTCCTCTTCTTCAGGTTATCAACCTCGTCTCTAGACGGTGTTACTTCACCTTGCTTCTGTTCAGCTCCTTTTCCACTTATTTCTTCTACTTCATCATCAACCCCTCGGTCAGGTGATACTAAAGCAGTCTTTCCTGAGGCACTTCTTAAGTCTTGGGCCTCTTCGGTCTTATTCATTCTTTTGGGTCTGGGTTTATCATATTCTTTGTGTATGTTCTCTGGACTGTCATGGTCAGACATCTCTGAAGGGTCTGCCGGAATAAGGAGGTTTGCTGACCAGTCCTTAGTGATCTCCTCAAGGTCCTCTTCCATGAGTTTGTAGTATGACTAAAGATTCTCCTTATGTTCATCGACTCGTGTTGTAAGGTAGATGAAGTGTCAATCTGCGTAGAACTTCATCAAGGGTTGGAATTTTTGCAGGGTGTTCAGAGTCATGTGAGGTTCAACTTCGATGGCTCTCTTCAGATGAAGGTAATATGTGTGAAAAACAATGTTTGACTACCACTATTTGTTCATATCACTCGAGTACCAGAGTGTGGTGAACTTCGCAACAAGCGGCTTGAACGGTTCAAATCCAGAAAGGTCGCACCTTCTGACATCTCCTAGGAAATAAAAGGAATGAGGATCAGGAGCCAACTAAAGTGAAACTTGTAGCCTTGATCCCGTGCTTCATGGAAGTCTAGTTCTAGATAATTAACTAGGTACTTCGCCAGTTCATATGTTGACCTTCCACACACTTCCTTGCGAGGTCAACGACAAATCCTGTGACCTGTGTAGGTCTCTTCTTCCTTACTAAATTCCTGACTATTAATTCACAGGCTAGACGCACTGTGCCATTATGTATGGAGGCTACCTTGTAGCCTTGTGTCCCCTTTTCAACATCGTTGTATGTATCCTTGATCTTCTATGCTAGTGCATGATCTGTGGATTTTCCTGGATAGAACTCCTGCAGGTCGGGTCCTTGCATACTTAATCCTGTGATCCTATGGATCAATGTCAGATTGACTGTGATACAATGGTATAGCCATAAGTAGCCACCATGGTAACATGAAAGCAATAGCTTGACACAGGCGTTGAATTCCCGGTGCCTTCCAAAGTGTGGGATTCTCATTACGTTTAACATGGCGGATTGCACGAGGTTCAACGTCCATGACTGGGGGATTATCTTTGAGTTCTTCCCCTTTTTCCTAGTCAGGTATTTATCTGGGGCGAGCATACTATAGTTCTTGCAATCTCCGAGGTTGAAGTCATTGAAATTCAACACTGCAATCTTGTCTCGCTGCGCTCAAACTGCCTGTATCCCCTTCTAGAGGTACGCAGTAACCATGGTGTACTCGAAATATCTTGGCACACTATCACGACTCACCACGCTGGCCAAAGGCGGGATGTAATCGGGCAATATGGTCGAGATCAACTTCACATTTTCTAGGTCATCTCTATTTTTTTTTCTCTTTTCTGTTGATGGTCGGGATGGTCTGGCTCCGTGAGCAGTCGATGGAGAGGCTTGCACTCCTCTCGTCGATGACGCTTGTACACCCATAGACATCACTCTTTTAGACATGATTCTCTCAGTCATGAGGTTGATAAGTACTTACTTCACAGACTCTTCGAGTGTGCTAAGTTCTTGGAACATACACGCTCATGGTTGAATATCTTAGGTTCAAAGAGTAACTTCTCAATGCAACGGGATGGATGGAAATATCACGATGATCACTGTGTGAAATAAACTATTCTACGGGCTCATATAGTCACGGTTGGAAAAAGTGTTCTCGTTGCATGGCACGATAGGACAAATAGATAACTTGGCAACGGATCTCTTACAACGGGTGAGAAGCCTTCATTAACTCAGTTCTATCCATTATGGCACGGTTCCAATGGTTTGGTGGAAAACTTTCTAACCATAAATGCCTTTCTACCCATTTGGTTCATCGGTCGAATGATTATACTATTTCCAATGGATATATTGTTTCTCCATGGTGAAGTGCCATGTGATGCTGTTATGATATTCCAACGAAGTTCCAATTTTAAAAATTTTCCTTCTGCAGAGTTACCTTGGGAACCTTCTGTAACTTTTCGATCTTATCTCTCTTCTTACCTAGTTTTCTAGCCTTCTTTCCAGTGAGCTTCATCTCAAAATTCCTCTTTCCATTCTGATTTTTTTCTTCTTTTGGCAGAGTAACTTCACGTTGTTGAGATTCTTTCCTAGGAATTAGGGATAATACTTCATCTGTGTCTGGAATAGGTACTTCAGTCTTTTGTGGGTCTTCTAGTGTTCTTCCCACTTCGACATCCAAGTCTCTGGTTTTAAATAGCTTTGCTTGGTTCTCCTGTTCTTCAATCAAGTGCGCGATCCTCCTAGTCATGAAATCTTTCAACTCTTTCTTCTTTTTTTCTAAGACTTCTTCTTCTTTCCTTCTGGTCTAGTCTCCTTCAATCCAAGGTTTTCCTAGTAACATAGCAAATTGAGCGTTATTCTCAATAAACTTAACAACTTCAAATTCTTCCTCTGTCGAAGTTCCATGAGCACTCATAGATATCTGGGTAAGTCTTCCACATAGGGTTATCAACTTTCCTCTGAATAATCATATTCCTCCCAATGAAGGAATTATAGCAGGCTCCCCTAAAAGTTTCCAAGTTCTTTCTGTCATGATATTCACTTGTGTTTCCTCATCCAGAACACAGTCAATGTCGAAGTCTCCTATTCTTGTTTCAATGCACTCTTTTTCTTTGAATATCTCTAATAAGATGAGATGTCAGTGGTCATTCATGGTTTCTTTCATCTGTAGCAATACATTTTATGTTTCTTTCTGGAGTTTTGGCATAATCTCAGTTGTTGGATCTGCCTTAGGGTTTTCTTGGTTCATATTCATTCTTTCAACCTTAGCAATCATTCTAGGGAAATCCAATACTTCATGGTCCATAGCTTTGTAACAGAGTCAACTAGGTCTTCTTCCAAGGCATTCCTTGGTCATATGTCCCGGTCTTCTGCAACTGTAACAAAGGGTTAATCCTCTCTTTCTCTTAAATGATCCCCAACCTTTCCTGTATTGCGCGCCAAGATCATGGTAGCTAACTTGCAAAAAATTATTTCTAGGATCCTGCATCCATTTGTTAGTCCAAACATTCTCTCTATGCATAGGTATAACATATATTTCACTATTCTTATTAGATTTACTCATATCAAATCTTCTTTCTTCTATTAGTGCCCTAGTTTTCAAGCTAGGACAAATCTTATCAAACATACCTAGATCCACACTTTAGAAACAAAAATTTCCCCTAATCTTATATTCAACAGAGCACAAAGCTTCCAGATCTAAAATTTTCTCTATTCTTACCTCTATTAGAGCACAAAGCGTTCATATCTTACCTCTTTTCTTCAAATCAAAATTCTTTTCTTAGCACAAAGCTTCATAGATCGAGTAGAATATTGCACACTAGAGCGACAAATCTATGCACAAAGCTTCTTCTTCCTCAGTTCCTAGCAATCACAGTTTCATGTCCCGACAATGGAACCATTTGTTGGCACAGGGGTAGACCCACGGTTCAACACTACAACAACGCATCAACAAAACCCTAACTACTGGCCCTTTCAAAAACACTTGCAAAGCAGATGAAGTCTCACCCGAGGTAGAGGCAGGGGTGGTTGGAGGACTCAGATGTCTGCAACCTTAGTTGGTACACATATATGTGATTAACACTTAACAAAGCACTCAACAGTTATCATTCATCAATATCCAATCTTAGTTACAACACAGTTAAACCCTTATTATAGAGTATCACAATATTCATTCAGATCTAAGGTTTTTAAGCACTAAGCATGTGTACATAAGTCATATCTAACATCCATCCATATTATTAAGCACTAAGCATCAACAGATCATTCATCTATATTAAATCACTAAGAAAATAAACACATAAACACATCAGTACATCGCATAAAGCATAACAACATAGCATGTATGTGGTTCACCCCCACCCTGGGGCTATGTCCACCAACTCTTCTCTTCTTTATTATTTTTGGGTCAATCTTCTTACAAACACATAGCATCCAAGTTCTACTCTACAGAAGACATGAGATCTACGTGCACTCTGCCAGTTCCTCCTTCTTCTAGCTAGGGTATAACACAAATCCTTCACATAGTCTCTTACAGTTACTTGCACTATCCTTGCAAGCCTCACACAGTATGCACAAAGCACTTACAACTCATGATCACATAGATCCGACTCTAGCACTTAGCACACTGGCCTCTCGATCTCTTCCACCTTTCTTACATCGATTAGCTACTTATTTAGACATTACAAAATAGGCCTAAACATGGGTAAACCCATGGTTCGACATCCCATACCCATTACATAATATCGAATCCCAAAAGGGGCCCTAAAAGGGGCCGAGATCCCATGATCTCTACTTCCTCTTTCACTCTGCCTTCGACAACCTGTCGAAGTCCCAAAATTAGGACAAACATGACCAAGAATTCTCAAAACTTGGTCAAGGGCCGACACTCCTTTCCATGAGATCCTGCACCAACTTTCCATGCTTATGGATATCAACTTCATTTTCCCAACTGGCATATTCTATTGGGTGTCCCTTCTACTTGACTAGATATTCAAAATAGGTTTTCCTCCTGGTTCTTTTTACCGATCCTCTGATCCACGATCTTCTCCATTTGTGGTGTATATGATACATGCATTTGTTTCTCCCACTAGATATTCTTTTGATCTTATGATCCCTCTGTGTCATCTTTCCTGTAAGGATATAGGTCTAAAACATAGAATATGGGTGATATGCCCACACCATCTGGTAGCTCAATCTCGTAGGCATTTGCATCAAACTTCATGAAGATCTTACATGGTCCTATATTTTTCATATTTAACTTATTATATGTTAACCTACAGAACCTCTCTTTCCTGATATGTGCCAGAACCTGGTCTCCTACTTCAAATTGAAGTTCTCTGCGATGTTGATCAGCTCTGCATTTACACTCCCGGTTAAAACTCTGCAACTGTCCTCTGATCTAGCTATGGATCTTTTGCATTTCTATAGCAAAATATTCTACTCTAGCGCTCCTGATCTCACTCTGTTCCACGTCTCTCAACTCAGATACTCCCTTGGGTTACATTCCACACAATATTTGGAATGGGCTTTTTCCAGTGCTCCTGTTTGGTGAGTCATTGTATGCAAATTCTGCTTGCAGTAGAATATGATCCCACTGATTATGGTGTTCAGTGACCAGAATCCTCAACAAGTTTCCCAAACTTTTGTTTACCACCTCAGTCTGTCCATCTGTCTGAGGGTGATAAGATGAGATGAAGGAAAAATATGTCCCCAACTTCTCCCACAATGTTCTCTAAAAGTGACCAACAAATTTTGTGTCTCTGTCCGATACAATGCTTTTGGGTAGGCCGTGAAGTCTTACAAATTTCTTGAAAAACAGATTTTCAACATGCATTGCATCACTGGTCTTCTGGCATGTGATAAAATGTGCCATCTTTGAAAATATATCCACCACCACAAATATGGAATCAAATCCTCTTTGCGTCCTTGGTAGTCCCAACACAAAATCCATTCTTATTGCATCCCAAGGCCTGTTTGGTATTGACAATGGTTGATACAATCCAGTGTTCCATCTTTTTCCTTTTGCATGCTGGCAGATTCTAAATCTATTCACAAAATTTATCACTTACGTTCTCATACCTGGCCAATAGTATGAACTACTCAACTGCACAAACGTTTTATCATGGCCGAAATGTCCAACCAATCCTGCACTATGCTTTTCTTTCAAAAGGTTATCCCTCATTGAGAATTTTTGCATGCACAACTGATTTCCCTTGAACAACAATCCCTCTTGAATCATATACTTTTTCCACTGGCTTCGTATTCTTACTTGAAATTTGTATCATCACAATACATGTCCTTAGCGTGTTCAAACCCCAAGGTCTTCACCTGAAATTCCTGAAGAATCAAACATCTCCTTCTTAATGCATCAACAACCTTGTTAGCATTCCCAGCGATATGTTTTATGACAAAAGTAAAATTTTTCATAAATTCAACCCATTTTGCATGCCTCTAATTCAATTTTTCCTGCCTGTTTATGAATTGTAAATACTGGTTATTGCTATACAAGAAAAATTCATGTGGGACAAGATAATGTCTCCATTTCTTCAAGGCTTGAATTATGGCATAAAACTCCTTATCATACGTGGAGTATTTTCTCTTGGTCTCATTTAGTTTCTCACTGAAATAGGCAACAGGTCTGTTATCCTGGCTCAAAACTGCTCCAATTGCAACTCCACTTGCGTCACATCTCACCTGAAATGTCTTTTCAAAATTCGGCAAGACCATAATTGGTCGTTCTTTTATTTTCTCCTTCAGTATATTGAATCTCCTTTTGACCTCCTCTATCCATTTAAAAGACTTGTGCTTATTCTTCATTGTATCCATCATCGATGCACAAATTCCACTGAAGTCTCTGATGAACTTCCTATAGAAGCTCGCTAATCCATCGAAGCTTCTTACCTCGAACATACTCTTTGGTGATGACCATTCTTTGATTGTTTTTACCTTCTCTAGATCCATCTTCATTTCATTCGAAGAGATCAAAAAACCCAAGTAAATGAGTTTTGTCTTCATAAAAGAGGACTTCTTCATATTTATCAACAACTTCTCCCATTGTAGCCTCCTCATCACTAATTTTAGGTGTCTCAAGTGCTCTTCTTTAGTCCTGCTAAAGATCAGTATATCATCCAGATACACAACCACAAACTTGCCAATGAAATCTTTCAGTATTTCATTCATTAGCCTCATAAAAGTACTCAGGGCATTTGTTAAGCCAAATGGCATAAGAATCCATTCATACAAACCTTCATTTGTATTAAAGGTTGTCTTCCACTCATCACCTTCTCTCATCCTAATCTGGTGATATCCACTTTTTAAATCTATTTTAGAAAATAAATTTTCTCCACTTAAACAGTCCATTAAATCATCCATTCTTGGTAAAGGAAATCTATACCTGATGGTGATCTTATTAATGGTCCTTGAGTCTATACACATTCTCCATCCTCCATCCTTATTTGGACTCAACACAGTTGGTACTGCACATGGAATCAATCTTTCTTTTACGAAACTCTTTTCTAACAGCTCTTGGACTTGGTTCTTCACCTCCTCATTCTCTAGAGGTGTCAATTGATATGCTGCTTTGTTTGGCAGACTTGCTCCTAGTATCAAATCGATATGGTGACTGATACTTCTGTCGAGTGGCAATGATTTAGGCATCTCATCCACCACTATGTCATCAAAATTATCCAACAATTATTGAACCTCTCCAGGCAAATCATCCATTGAAGTACTTGTAAGGATAACTCTAGGTTTCCTCACCACAATGAATTGTATCTCCTGTTCTTCCTTGACTTCTTTCAGGATTTCCTTCCCACTCATGAGAAGTATGCTTGTGTTGGCCTCCTATTTCACTCTCTTCTCTTCTATTGGCAACAACATGTGTGTCCTACCATTCTTCTCTAATGTGTATGTATTTTTATTCCATCGTGAATGACATTCCTGTCAAGCTGCCATGGTATTCCCAATAGAATATGACATACATCCATGGGAATTACATCACATAGGATTTAATCTCTATATCCTCCTATTTTAAATTCAACCAAGCATTGTTTAGTAACCACTACCTGGTGTCCTTTCTGCAACCATGAGACTTTGTATGGCTTCAGATGTGCAGTTGTCTCTAGCTCCAATTTCTCCACCATCTCTATGGATACTAAGTTATCAGTTCTCCCACTGTCAATTATCACCTTGCATACTCTGTCTTTAGTCTTGCAAGTTGTTCTAAAGAGACTTTTCCTCTACACCGGTCTTTCAATTTATGCCTCTTGTTTTAAGAGAACTTTCCTCAACATCAGGGATCTTCCATCCTTTGCTCCTTCTACTTCAACATGTCTTCTCTATGCTTCTGAAATGTGAGCTTCACCTCCTCCTTCTTTATTTTTCTCAGGATAGTCCCAAGACATGTGTCATGTCTTTCCATAGGCATAGCATCTTATGTCTCCTCCTCCTCTTCTTCCTCTTCCTATGGAATAATTTCTTCCACCACCCTGTCTTCCTAGGGAATTTTCTCCTCTTTCCAAGTGACTGTGTGGTTTCTCAGTCTCGTCTTTAGATTTATGTGCTTTGTCTTGGGTAAATCCATTGATTTTTCTTGGGACTGAGCTTTTACCTCTCCCTCACTGGTTTTGTTTTTGACTAACTTATCCTCTGCCTTCAATGAAAACTGATAAACATCCTCCATTGTCCTTACTGACATCATGCTAAGCTCATCCTAGATTTCATATCTCAGGCCATTTATATATCTGGAAACTTTCTCTTCATCTCTTTCTCTTTGTCCAATTCTGATGTTCACCCTATAGAACTCCTATGTGTACTCCTTAACTGTCATCCCTTTCTGTCTCAGGTTCTGCATTTTCCTGAACAAATTTATCTCTTTGGGCATGAATTTAGCCTTCAACTTGGCTACCATTATGTACCAACTCTTTATATTCTACTTACCCTTGCTTCTCCTTTCATCCTGCAGTTCATCCCACCACAGTGTTGCATGTCCTTTTAGTCTGGTGACAACATGTCTCACCCTTCTGTCCTCATCGACATCTTCATAGTAGAAATATTTTTCCATGGATCTTATCCAATCCAACAACTCTTCGGCATATAAATTGGCTTCATACATTGGGACCTCCATCTTGGTTCTGCCTCCCAATATGGAAACTGCTCTAACAATAATTCTTTGACAACATCCTCTCCTGCAGCTTCTCCAACAACATTTTCTCCCACTGCTTCTTTTCTCTCTACATCGTTGACGTTTCCAGCATCAGGTGCTCATCTTTGAGTTTCCTGCATCACCTCTAATCTTGCACGAAGTTCTTGCATCTCCCTTTCTACAACTCAATTGGCCAAAGGTGGTTTGACTCGTCTCCTTGGCGGCATTGTGTCGACTGTCTGTCACACACAGAGTAAAAATTCAACTTGTTTTTCTCCTTTCTTTTGCCTGTTGTCTGCAAGAAAAACTTCCTCTCTGATACCACTTGATGAAGACCCCATTCTCTCCTAAGGGTTGCATGACCTCCTGGTCTAGGATCGATCAAGATAATGAGTCTGATTGACTCTTCGGGTCTTTGCTAGACCCCAAACCCACTTACACAAGTCCTTTCTCCAAATGTGCAGGTCGTCGAAGACCCGTTTCTTCTCTCCCAAGAATTTTTTGAACCTCAACGCCAAATGGGTGCTAGTTCCTCTCTGCTAATACCTTTCTCCCTTGTGACCACTAGCAATGACCATGCGCTCGAGTGAAAGGCATGTCGTGATTTCTCATTTCATGACCCTGGGAGATTTTCTACCTCTGTTCACCCAATAGCCGAAATCACGATGACCCTGACCTATGGTCCAGATCTTTCCTTGATTGAAGGCTGCGATCAAATCGACGTTTCACATTTCGCGACTTTGTAGTTCCCTTGCCTCTGTTCTCCCGATAGCCAAAATTGCGATGGCACTGGATCAATGGTCCAGGTCTCTCCTCAGATCTAACGGTCATGATGATTTCAGTACTTCACATTTCACAGAGTCTAAATACTTGTCACCCCTGGTCCTCTAATTCTTGAAATGACGATATTTCACCTTGGACAGTTAACGATCAAGATCTCTCCTAGATCCAATGTGTCAGATCATGTCACAGATTCAGGCTTCACGAATTCTTAGCGTTCGTCCTTTGACTCCTCTAAAGAGTGAGTCAAAAAAACACTGGTCGTTCGCCATGCGTCCCTCCTGATGGACGGTTCTGATTCTCTAGCTTTCAGATCGAACAAATGA
Source organism: Picea glauca (assembly GCA_000966675.3). Classification (NCBI taxonomy): domain Eukaryota; kingdom Viridiplantae; phylum Streptophyta; class Pinopsida; order Pinales; family Pinaceae; genus Picea; species Picea glauca. The sequence goes on along the minus strand of JZKD02S0991819.1, from coordinate 170,797 downwards.
GATCTTTTCCCCCTTGTGCTTACACTATCTTTATAGTTAGAAGATATTCTAGGTGTTCAAATGTTTCAAACCTTTTCTCCTTCGATGAGTCCAATTCTTGGATATCTTTAACACTTATGAAAAGTGTTACCCCTCCTGAGCTTGGTCTCGTGAATACTTCGATTTCCCATGCACTCCTTGCATTTCATGGATTTTGATAACTCAAATCCTCGGGGTTTCTCAAAGAGAAAATCCTCTCACCATCCTAGTGTTCCCCTTTTCTAGTTATTGGAATTCTTGCAAAGTCCCTTCGACACTTAGCCGAATCTCAGATATGTTCACTCCTTGCACCAGATCTTTACAAAAGGTTTTGGATCCTTACAAATGACTGTGCACACCTTGCACCAGTCTCTTTGCACTCCTTGCAAAGGGAAAGTTTTTTGTTATCTCTTCTGAGATTCAGAACTGAAACAGATTCCGTCAATGCACTCCTTTCATTCTATGTGCACTCCTTGCACTACTTCAACAAAAGAGAAACAATTGAAACATATCCTAATATTCACAATTCCATTTACTCAAAATGAGATTCATTCATTCATGAAAACACAATACAGAGGATTGAAAACAATGTTCACACTATGCATTGGATCAATTTTCCTCTATTCTATTCCAAAATGATATATGGTTACAACTGTAAATGAACAACAATGAAAACTACTGAAATCTTCTCCTAATTTTTGTTCCAGCCAACGACTGACTATCAACTAGCCTCATCCGGGCATACAAAACATATATTTATCTCAGAGGGTTCTTAGGTCTCTCCCATGGCTACTTGTCTACTCAAAAACTTAACCTAACGACTATCTGAACCAATCACATTCCAAAGTCGTAGTGGAATCTCCCACTTCGCTCATAATCATCCAAGCGTGCCTCCAAATTTTCCCAGCCTGATTTCAAGTGTGCCCCAAAGATTAATTATGGTGTTGATTTAAGGTGGACTTCAAAATATATGTTGTGACTGCCAACTTTGAGCTCATGTACAGATTCCTTGACATTGATAAGTCTTTCTCTACATGATTGCCAACGATGCTCCTGCATCATACTGTTAGGCATTGAGAATACCTATAATCTGGGTTGTGGTCACCTTCCAGTTTTTGGGGATTCCAAACTTGTTGTAAACCTTGTAGGTAAGATATACTCTCCTAGAAACAAGTTAATGAAAGACAACACCCAAACTATTTGGGCACTTATCTCGAACTTACTATCTTTCAACATCATTGATGTTAAAAGGGAATTGAACTCAATGGTTGACCATTTAGTTGTTTTTGCAGCCTCTCCTAATTGCAAAATTATGCCACAAATACTTGATTGTACCTTTCAATATTTGTATCGTCCACACATCCCTGACAATATAGAGTCATGGCAGGTGTTCCCTAGTGACAAGAACATTTTTTCTTTCATTCAAAATGAACCTGACAAGCCTAAGGAAATTATATCAATGGAAGATAACAAGATTCCTAAAGGCTTGACTCCTGTAGAAAGTTCATTTTCATCGAGTGATGTAGTAAACAAACATAAAGATAAAGAAGAGGAGACAAAAAAGAAAGTGGGTGAAACCATTTCCTTGAACATTGGAACACTCGAGTCTCCAAAGAATGTTAAAATAGGTGTCCAATGTTCTGATGAAGAAAAAGTTAAGTTCACTATACTTCTTGGTGAATTTCAATATTTTTTTTCTTGGTCTTATGAGGATCTTCGTGGTTTTGATCATGTGCTTATACAACATGCCATTCCTATCAAGGAGGGAATAAAACTAGTTAGGAAAAAATAAATACCCATTAACCCTGCACTAGAAGAAACTATTTGAAAGGAGTTGGAAAAACTCTTGAAGGATGGGATCATCTTTTCGGTTCAGTATTTTGAGTGGGTTTCTGATTTGGTTCTCGTTTGGAAAAAAATTGGTCAAATCATATTATGTGTATATTTTTGCGCATTGAATCGGGATAATATAAAATATCAGTTTCCTCTCCCTAATATGGAAATGATTTTGCAGCAAGTTGCAAGGTCACAGATGATGTCCTTACTTGACGGTTTTTCTGGTTACAATCAAATCAAGGTAAAAATGGCAGATAAATATAAAACCACTTTTATTAGTTGTTGGGGCACTTTTTCTTATGAATGTATGCCTTTTGTCTTATCTAATGCATGTGGCACTTTTCAAAGAGCTATGAAAATAATTTTTGACGATTTAATCGACAAGATTATTTAGATCTATCTTGATGACTTAACTGTGTACTCTAAAAACCGATCAAATCATTTTGGTCATCTTAAAAGAGTTCTCATGCGATGCATGAAATTTGGAATTTCTCTAAACCCTTATAAGTCTATCTTCGACATTACCAAGGGAAATATCCTTGACACATTGTCTTCGATTCAAGTATAAGCATTGATCCTGAAAGGATTGCTGCTATCCTAAATCTACCTGCTCCCACTTCCAAAATGAGGTTCAAGATTTTATGGGTGTTATTAACTTTGTTCGTAAGTTTGTTTCTGATTTTTCTGTAATGGCCAAGCCAATTCATAGTCTGATTAAGCAATATTGTTCCTTTTCTTGGACAGACGATGTCGAAAATTATTTTGTAGGGATCAAGAAAGAAATCAGTTCCTATGATATATACTAATGCCGAATTTTGAGAAAGAATTTATGATATATACTAATGCCACAGAGGAAGCAGTTTATGCTATCCTCATGCAAGGTGATGAACAAGGTAACGAAAAACTAGTGGCTTATATGAGTCAAAGATTGTCTGGTGATGAGTTCAAATATTCTTTTATTGAAAAACGTGCTTTCACTCTTGTTAAATCTATTGAAAAATTTTGCCACTTCATCTTAGGTAAGCACACATTGGTAAAAGTCCCTTTACCTGCTGTCAAGTTTTTTCTCTCACAGACTTATCTTTCAGGGAAGCTTGCACATTGACTTTCCAATATCCAGGAGCATGATTTAACTATTGTGACTTCTAACACCATCAAGGGACGTGACTTATCCCTTCACTTATCTCAGCATGATGAAACTAGTGAAGACATTGATGAACATGATAGTTCTCTATCAACATTGTTCTACATTGATAATCAGATCCTTCCTGTGTCTGAACATCTGTGGTATAAAAATTTGGTTTACTATTTGCAAAACCAAAGATGTACATATAACTTAGACACTCGTCAAAGAAGAAGGCTCTGTCTCGAATATGCTAGATATTTCATTAAAGGAGACTTCTTATTTAGAAGATCTGTCGATGGTATGTTTCTTCACTGTGTAAACAATGAGGAAGCACATAAACTATTGCAAGAAACTCATGGTTCTTCAAAATTTTTTATTCATGTAGGAGGTCATTTTTCTTCTAAAACAACTTCTTTTAATATTATCATAAAAGGATACTATTGACCTTCAATCTTTCGTGATTCTTATGTTTTTTCGAGATCTTGTGACAAGTGCCATAAATTTGCTGGGAAAGAACATCTTTTAGCCATGCCCTTACAACCTATCCTCCCAGACTTCCTTTTTCAAAATGGGGTTTGGAATTTATTGGTCCTATTAATCCTCTGTCTTTAGTAGGACAACGAGAGACTATTTTACAAAATGGGCTGAAATTGTCCTGCTCAAACACTTGCAGGATGAGCAGGTAATTTCTTTCCTTGAAAATAATGGTTTTTCCAGATTTGGTCTTCCTTTTGAAATTATTACAGACAATGGTCCCGCTTTTATTTCTGCTAAGATAACCCATTTTTTAGCTAAGTTGAGGGTTAAACATTTTACCTCATCATCCTATTACCCCCAAGGAAATGGGCAGGTTGAGTCTACCAATAAGAATCTAGTAAGAATCATCAAAAGGCTCATCGAAGATAAGCCTTATCAATGGCACACTCTCCTCACTTACGCCCTTTGGGAAAATTGAACTACCACCAAGGTGATCACTGGTTGCACTCCTTTTCAACTTGTTTATGGTCAAGAATCCATTCTGCCTACTGAGTTGGAACTTTCCTCCTTAAGGTTAATGCTACAGGTCGAAGAATTAAATTCTTTTGATGTTTCTCAAAGAATGAATGCACTCCTGGATTTAAAGGAGCAAAGGACGTCTTACTTGGGTAATATAAAGAGAAGAAAGAAGACTATTAAAAAATATTTCAACAAGAGTGTCAAAGCTGTCAAATTTAAAGTCAATGAGAAGGTGTTGTTGTGGGATTCAACTCATGCTGATAGAGGAAGACATTCAAAGTTTCGAAAATTATGGCTGGTTATTTTTAAGATCGTTTTTGTCCTGGGTGCAATTTCTTATATTCTAAAGGACTTACAGGAGCGATTGTTTTCCTACAACACTAACGATTCCCACTTAAAAAATTACATGGAACCAACTTGAAGAGTTTAACGTTGTTTGGATTGTTCTGTATTATAGTATTTTTCATTTATGCTTTTATATTAGTAGTTTTCCATTTCTTCTTTCACACTAGTAGTTTTCCATTTTTGCTATTTCATTTTATGTCATTTCATTTTTGCTTATTTCAATCTTGTTGTTTCATTTTTGTTATCACATTTCTTTCTTTTGTTCTTTTAAACTTCAATTTTTGTCAAAATAAAATGTTGGATCAATTTTTCCACAATGACACTTCTGCAAAGTATTGTTAATCAATAAAAATCAAGATTACATGGTTTTCATGATGTTCCCTTTGAAGACATCATTGAAATTGTTATCTTCTTTCACTATTGTTTTATGAGATAGTTGGTTTTATCCCGCTTCTTCTTTCCTTTTCTTCATCCATTTCGAGATTCAAAATAGAAATTTCAGAATTTTTTTCTCCTTGAAGTCCAGAACAAATTGTAGTTGAATGATTATATTCACAGGGATAAACCCCCTCATACTTAACACTTTCCATGAGTTATTCCCAAATTCCCGGTCATTTTTCCATTAAATCCACTCACTTCCCCCCATTGCATAATCATTTTGATTTATATCTCCTTGATATGATGTTACTTGTCTGTGAAACCAAACATTCTAAGTTATTAATCTATTGGAAACAAATTTCCTTGTGGAGTTGCCAGTTTGTTGACGATTAAAATCGTAACAATGAATTCCACCCACAAAGTATTGCTTAAGCCCTATTATTTAACTATGATAATGATATAATACTAGTAGGTGGGACCCGCTTGTAGACAAGAGGCGCAAGGATAGACATATCACATTTTTTTCGTTGTTGCTTTGATGTTTCCTACACAGTCGTACATTGTTGAAAATCCAGTCTTGGTTTCATTTTGACATTGTAATAGGTGGATGAAGCATTTTTGTGGAATTATTTTTGCGATCCAATTTTTTTTTTTATGGTTATGAGGAGCATGTTATTTACAGTTGTTATGATTTAACCATGTCACTAATGCTTATCATCAATTACCTAGCCACATATATGCAAGAGATATTGTAATGCTACCATGATCAAAACAAGAAAAAAACTTATGAAAAAAACCCTAAAAGGAAAGAATTTATATGTTGAGCTATGATAAAGGATTATATGAAAATTCAAAAGTCAAAGGATATTAGTGTTAGTCCTAACTATTATTCTATTTTGGTTAGTGGACTATGTGAATTTTATTAGATTTGAATGGGGCGCATATAGCATTGCAATATGTATTATGGCATGGAGTTATGGCAAGGGTTAATGTATAAATGATTTGGGTGGCGCACTATGAAATGGATATCATCGCAGATTTCAAATGGTTTGGCATTGAATACATGGTTTAATTGATTGGTGAATGTAATGATTGTTGGGTTTTCTCGTACTTTTAATTGAATAGGCCAGGTGATGGAAGCAACATTCATTTAATGCATGTCACTCCATACTACCCCTATCGACCGTCACCCTAGAATTGTTCTTTTGTTGCATTTTCTGATCTGTTGGTTGTGAAGCTCTGCATTTCAGGCTCTTGGAAGGAAGAAGGAAGGATCAGACAACTCGCCATTTAAGCATTTTTCCAAAGGTATGATTCTTTTTCTCTCCATCCATGAGGTATTCTCTGTTGTATGAACAAATGATGGCTCATTGATGTTTGGATTTTGTGTGTTCCTGATAATTTCAACTGTGTAGATGTGTGTTATATCTCTTTGTGATGACTGTAAAAGGTTTTGGATTGCAAGAAAAATAATTTATTTTTTTTTAGTTGTGCATTGACAGGTTGCTCGATCAGTTTAATATCGCGATGGGTCTCTGTGGAATAATAAGTGAATGGTGGTACATATGAATCTATGTTGATGATGGAGGGTTTATTTTCTTTGTATTACCGTTGGTTATTTCGTTCCCTCATAGTCATGATTGTAATCCTTACCCAGTCGCAGAGGGATTGCCAACAGTTGTTGTGTCATTTATTCAAACCCCGAGTCATGGTCATTGGCCCATTCTTATTGTGTTTTCGCCAAAGTATCCCAAGATCCAGTCTTGGGTTCCCCTAACATTAATATATGCATGTATGGTTGTGGGTTGATACAAGTTATATCTCAGCATTATGTCAAAAGGATGTTTGTGTCCTCACTGGTGTTTCTGTCATGTTGTTTGGCTCTTAAGTAATGGGTAGAGATGTTATATCTCCGTGTTTATTTTAATAACTACCACTGTTCAATTAAAATGTGCAAGTGTTGAACACATCATGTGCACTGGGTTGTTATCCGCCTACCTTTGCTCTCCTCAAGTGTTAATCATTGGTCTCGTCGAGGACTTGGAGTAATAATAAGATTGTGTGGCTCACTGATGTATCTTTTTCGTAAGGTTTTCTTCCTGTGGTTGATAAGTCTTAGAAGACCTCCAGATCTCTCTGTTATGGTTAAAATATTAACACACTCTTGTTGTCTCCCTACATTTGATTGTGACAAACCCGATTTGATTTCCAACTGTCTTTTCATCCTTTGCGCACCTTCTGGGTTGTCAAATATTGGTTTATCAGTGAAATGGTTATGGAGGTTTTTTTCATCGAGTCTTTGTCTCGTCCTTCTATGATAAACTTGGTCGAACAATTAAAAATGGAATCAGGCACTTGCATACAGTCGAGAGTTGTCTTCTTTCATTATGGTTTCACTCATTGTGTTTTTACCAACATGGTATTGATTGCAATTGGAAACAGTTGTGTGTTTTTGCTAGGCCCGATCACGATTATGACAAGTTTTAAAAATGATGCCTGTGTGTAGTTGGTGATTTTCGCTTCATACATTATATTGGATCATCATATAGATTACCAATGGTTTTAAAATAAATTGATACCCACAGGGATAAGACTAAGGTTATATGTTTTGGTTGACTGTTGTTTCATTGCAAGATCTCGTCGATTGATATGATGAAGACTGTGTATAATCAAGCATATTTTGGAAGTCTGTTCATTTTTGAAAAGATTCCTATGTATATTTTAATTAGGTCTAATTTTAAATTGGTAAACAATGGATGTTGATTGTTATCGTGATGCACTATGGACTATCAAGGATGGATGTCGAGCATATTGATGTGCATTTTTTTTTTATTTAAAAAAAAAGGAAAGAAAAGAAAGAAAGGACCAGTGATTTGTTAAACATGATTGTTTAATGGAAAGGTTGTTTTGTTTATAAGTTATGATTGCATAGACTATTATGAATTGAGAAATTCTGGGAAAGTTAATTATTGGAACAACGAACAATTTTGTATAAAATTGAGAAACAATGAATGTTGATGCTTTTGGATGCTTTTTGGATACGTTTTGGATTGATTCTAATACAAAGTTATGATTATTGATTATTTAGTTTTTTTTATGAACAATATCCATTAATTTCCATGTCATTCTCTCACTTTTTTGCACTTTACGAATCCCCTCACTTTCCTAGATTCACTTTGCACGCCTTGTTCTTAAAATTAAATGAAAACTTTGTATTACAACAATTAAAGGATGACACAGAGATGGGTCACAGTTGATATGATTTTGTTATTATAACATAGTTGATTGTTTAAGTGATTTGTTGAGAAGTAATCATGTTCTACCCCCTTTCATTTTATCACTTTTCTGCTCAATACAACCCCCTAAGATATCCCAGAACCCTTATTCACCCCCTGCTCATTGACAAGTATTAAATGATTTTTATGGATTGGATTGCATGGGTTTGATGTGTTGTTGAGCCAAAATTTGTTTCATATTTAAAGAGATGTCATGTATAGTTTGTTTAAGAAACTAGTTGCTAATAAACGTTTCATACATGATGAACTTCTTCAGCAAAGGAATCCATGGCCGAAATAATAGGGGCAAAGGGAATTGGAACAGAGGCCCTAGAAGGCCTAGATTTTCAATACATTTTGATGCAGATCCACAAGAGTTAAACCAACTCTTCCAAGCTAGATTTTTCAACTGGATTGGACAGGGGATAGTCCAACCTAGGCCAGAAATGCCTCCCTTCCAACCTCGACATGTCCCTAGTATCCATGTCCCCCCTCATGTCTCATTACAACCTGAAGTCCCTGAGAATGATGGGTGGAAAGAGATTGTTCACCCACTAGTCTCCCAACATTGTGGCTGGCCCAATTTGTCTCTTCCTGCTCCTCCTCCACCGGTTAACCCAAATTTCCAAATTTCCCCTGCACACTCACATGTACAGTTGTCCCACGCAATCAAGAGACTCAAAACCAAATCCCACCACACACATGATAAAGGAAAAGTTGTTGCTACCCCTCATCACCCTGTAGTGATTCAGCCAAATCTGTTTCATCCCAAATGCACTTGAGAGATGACTTCTCTCATGTTATTAGTGATATCAAGACCAAAGGCTCCACAAAACCTAATGCTAATTCAGAAAATTCAAAGGGAGATAGTATCAACAAAGGGAAAATTGCCTCCCAAAGTGGAAAATATGGATTTTGAGTTATTTTATTATTGATTGTGAGAACAATTGATTGCTAAGTTTTTTGGACAACATACTATTTTTGGATATATTGGACATACTATTTTTGGATATGGTTTAAAATATCATTGATATTTAATTTTCAATTATGAGAATGATGATGGGAGCCACAAGGAGGGATGTGTTGATTAATTGACTAGTTATGCTTATTTTTGTTAAGAAACTAAAGGGAGACACAAAGGGTCCCACCTACTAGTTATTATTTATTAAATACCCTTATTATGATTATATTAATTCTTCCCCTAAAACAAAAGTTAGTTGAGTTTTAGTTAACTTAACTAAAATAGGTAGTTGAACTACTTCAACTAATTTTGATTGCTTAAAGGAAAAAAGAGAAGGAAGAATGGGGGGAGAATAGAAGGAGAAAGCATACTATGGTTGGCTCTTTAGTTTTATTGAGATAGTTCAATTTTCATTCATTCTTTAATTCATTAAAAGCCTAATTCTCTTTTATGATAGTAGGGTCCTATTGTAGACAACAAGATTCAAGGCTGAATTACATCATTCAGACACTTGTTTTTCATAGGTGTTGATATATCTTTGATAGTCTGTGTAGACTTGTCTGTTTATGAATTAAATTTCATGACTGATAAAGGATATTGTGAAGATTCAAGTGGGCATCAATCTGTGGCAAGATGATCCAACTTTTAAATTTCAGTTTTTTACGTTTTGTCAGAAGTCCTTTTGTATGGTTTTCATCGAGGACATCTAAGTTTGACTTTGGTCCAAACTCCCTCAGGGATTTTTGTAAAGAGAACAACCCTTTTGATTTCTTGGAATGAAATAAGTGATTTATATTCTATCTCATCTAATTAATATGTGACTTGGTATTTTTTCTTTTGTCTCCACTTTTAATTTTGCATCTGTTATATTCAGAAAACAATATAAAAATGTTGAATTTTACATCAATATTTTATTTATAAAAAATCATCCTCAACCCTTGTAACTAATACTTGTGGATTAGGAAACAAATTTTGAGGCTATAAACATAGGGTGATATTCCCGTCTATCTTTCCTTAGCCAAGCAAGATATGAAAATTCTTGAGTAAGATTATTTCATATATTTTCCTCAACAAGCCATACATTGACTCTGTCATAGTCACACATAGACTATCTGATGGTCACGTCATAGTCATGCATATGGGGCTTCATCAACACATGTATCATCTATTTAGTGGGCACAACCTTATCATCCTCTTGGACCTTACATTTCTTGACATCCTTTTGGACCTTATGTCATTACAAGAATTCATCTAGCTCACTCAAAGCTAGGAAACTAGCCAGTTCACACATAATTGTGCTACTACCCAATCCACATAGAGTCTGGGATAATATACAGTTGATCTAGTTCACACTAAATTGCACTAATACCCAATCCAAATGGAGTCTGGGAAACTATACAATTGAGCTAGTTCAAATTAAACTATGCTACTATTCAATCCAAATGGAGCCCGAGAAACTATACAATTTGAGCTAGTTTACACATAGAATTGCGCTACTACCCAATGCTTGTGAAGTCTAGGAAATTGCCCCACAAATGTCCAACTCATATAGAATCTGGACAACTATCCCTTTGGATATCCCTTATGGTTGGCACACCAGGCATCCAGTCCATAATGACTAGGCATCTAACCACAAGGATTGGGAAATATAATGCACACACACTACCCATCTATCCCAAGGATAGGAGCACCTCCAACCACATAGGTCAGCCCTCCAGCTTGAAATATGGGCATCCACCAACCCCAAAGGATCAACAGACTATTGACCTTGTGTGAGGTCATGTTGACTAGTGCCATAGCCAGTAACGTGCATGTGAATGACTACACGCTTATACCACACTCTATGGGATACTACCCAAAGAATTTCATATGTGACTCATCATTCCCTCTTATGAGGGAATTCCTTCTGGACCATGCCAATCTTGTCCCTAAAGTACTCAAAATTTACCTTCGACAGAGGCTTGTTCAACACATCAACTATTTTCTCGTCAATAACAACATACTCAAGCTTCACTACTCCCTTTTGTACCATGCCTCAGATATAATGGTACTTTATCTCTATATCTTGACTTGTCATGAAACACTGGGTTCTATGGAAACTTTATACAACTATGGTTGTCACAACAGATACAATTCAACTCTAACTCGAGATCAAATAGCCCTGCAAGTAGATTTTGAATCCACACATATTTGCAACTAGATAAACATGTTTCTATGTATTCTTCCTTGGGCATACTGAGTGCCACACTAGCTTTCTTCCTATTGAGCCAAGAAATCATAGCTGAACCAAACTAAAGAAACATTCTAATCTACTCTTCTGATCTGTGACACTATCGTCCCAATATGAATCAACATAGCCTTGCAGTCTTATCTTAGGATTAGAAACATATTGGAGTCCAAATTCTATCATACCCTTCAGGTACCTTAACATGTGCTTTTCTTCAATCAAGTGAACACATCTTGGTTCAACCATATACCGACTCAAATTGCTCACCTCAAAGCATGTATCTATCCTAGTGTTCGTCAAATACATCAACAAACCAATCATCTTCCAGTACATGGTGACATCCACTATCTCTAAAGAAGTATCACTCAATAAATTTAGGTTCGTCACCATCTATGTGGTCATGGATTTACAATCCTTCATTTCAAATCTCTTTAGGATCTCTACCCCATATTTTCCTTGGCTAGGGAGAATATCATCTGGTTTCTACCACACCTATAGACCAAATAAATAATTCATCATACCCAGTTATTTCATCTCAAACTTTGATGCAATCACAAGTGTATCTCACCATAGGATAAAATGTCTCCTCATAATCTATTCCTTCTTTCTGGGAGAACCCATGAGCCAAAAATATTTCCTTGTAATTCTCGATACTTCCATAGGATAAATGTTTTGTCTTGTAGATCCATTTGGAACTCACAAGTTATTTCTCTTTCGGTCTCAAAACCACATCCCAAACATCATTCTTAATTATGGATTGGTATTCCTCAAACATGGCATCCTTCCATACTTTCTTCTTTGCATCCTCTTCATAAAAGGTAGGATCAACATCAATGATATCACCTAACAATTCCATGTAACTGGAATATGGTCTAGGTTTCTTGTTTTCTCTAAAATATCCATCTGAAGCATTGTACTTCTCGACATCCTAAATAATATCATGAGCCCAAGATGGTATTATTTTCTTTGTAATTGTTTCTGCATGTCTTTGTGGTTCTGTCATGTCATGATTCTCTGGAACATGCTCTTTCGGTACAATGATATTACATGCATTTGTTATCGCTTGGTTCTTTATTTATGCTACACCATTCTGTTGAGGATTGTAGGTAGTAGTGAGATCCCTCTTAATCCCAACTTCTCCATATAATTCTTTGAATTCATCCGATGTGAAATCTCCTCCATTATTTGACCTCAAAGTCTTTCTCTTCTTTTCAAAAATATTTTCTACAAGGGCTTTGAATTCCTTGAACTTGTTGAATACTTCACTTTTTGTTTTCAATAAATATATCCATTTTTTATGTGAGAAATAATCAATAAATGAAACATAATGTGCATACCTGATAAGTGAAGTGGTTGTCATTGGTCCACACATGTCTGAGTGCATGAGTCCAAAACTCATTTGGTTTTGTTGTCACTTCTTAGAAATAGACTATTCTTGATTGTCATTCTACTCCATGTCTCAAACTGGAGGCTATCTAATATGTCTCCTTATGCAACTATCATTGTATCTCCCTCTTAGAGTTTTCACTGGTGACCTACTTCTGTGGTAACCTTCCTAGAACACATACATCTCCATGGTAACTTCCATGGAATTTGTAAGATAACCCGCCCGATACAAGAACAACAAGAGAAAAAGTATTTCCAATATAATATCATTTTCATAAGAACATATCTAGCGTAACAAGAATGAAGGAAAATTTCATAGTAATCAACATAGATTTACCAAGGTGACATGCTTGGAAGCAAACCTAGAATTATCTCCTAGAGGAGATGTTAGTTCATCTTGCAAGCAAGTACAATAAGAAATCATATCAATAGTACTCTCATGATACCAAGTATTTATTTTACCTAGCAGTAATAAAACCTTTCAAATATTGTTGACACAACTATAGTGTTTACTTGTAATGTATAAACTATCAAACTTGATATGTGCAAGCTAGAAACTTATCAATTTTATCAATCAAACCTGTAACCTGGAGTGAATGAGTGTTGTTGCTTTTATTTTGAGTCTCCTTCATTCAATATGACAAGTAATCTCTCCAACATGTCCCCTACTAAGATAATATTATTTCTTAAATTTAAACCTTAATCAATCTAATACTTTGACTAAAGTCATCTTATAACTTTAAATTTGACCAAAGGTTAGTATAATAATCATAACTTCAATAGATACAAATAAAACTAGGTGCTCATAAGATCACAATAATTCCATAAGAGCTAGAGGCATATCAAAACAATCAAACCTGGAGTGCGTTGTTCCTATGAATGTGTTGGATTTGAGATACCTCTAGATCTACAATTGTTTCTTGGATAAAATATCACTTCTCCTTCAAACACCCTCAAGATAGTGATACAGTTTAAACTATAAGTACATACCTCTGGAAGCAGCAGAGAACAACGACAAGTAGTGGCAGCAGCACCATCTGGAACCAGCGGAGAACAACGACAAGCAGCGGTAGCGGCACCATCCAGCAGTAGTGGCAAGCAACGATGAACCCTAAAACTTCAAAGTGATCCAACTTGAAAGAAGGTAGTTGGAGATGTGCTAAGGTAGGGCACACTTGTTTGTGAAAGAATTAGGCTAAACGTAATAGAAAAGGTGTTCAACGATCTTGAAAAAATAAACTGTGTAGCGGCATGGTACAACAGAAAACTACAGCGAAAATTTTTAGTAGCGAGGTAAATCTCACGATATTCCTTCCAACAATTAGATTGTTTGAAGGGAACCAGCTCTGATACATGTTGAATTTTTCCTAAAACTAGTTAGGGTTAGATTTACCATATAAGTTTAACTACTTTTACGTGATCATTTTTCCATAGATGATGCTACATCATCGTCACCCAACCATAAGCACCTATATGTGCCACCCCCGAGCACAACGCACAAAGATCTATTTGTTGGTTGTGGATCCTTATTATCTTCTTGATTTAGAGGTATTTGTTTTCAACTATGTTTATACCCCACGAAGACTTTACACCTTGGAAGAATGTACACTCCTCCACACGGGGGAGTGAAGGGAGGGGTTCGGGGGTGAAGCCCCTAAAGGAAAATTTTCCTTGTAAATGTATATTTTAATTTCATATTAAATCTGGACCATTCATTATAAAGTCACATATCTAAGAGTATAAGTTATGTTAGGGTTTTTTTCCCTAGAAGGAAACCCTCTTTTATGAGGGAAATGTATTGTAGCTATGCATCATAGTGAATATTGTATTCTGAGTGAGGAGACTGTGAGAGAAATAAGAGGAAGTTACAGTGGGTGTGTTGTAGGTTGTATCCCTTCATTTGTTGAATAATAATAAAGGAAGGACCTGGAAATTTATCTGGTGATCGTAGCCCACACTGGGTGAACCACGTATATCCGTGTCTCTATTGTATTGTGTATATTATATGTTTTATTTCCGCATTTGTTTTATTTTTGTTGCTCCGCGATCATGTTTTTCTAACAACTGGTATCAAAGTGAAAGGTAACTCACAGGAAAATAGGATTCCTGGTTCGAGTGGGAGCAATGGCAGAAGATGAAAAGTTAATGGTCGAGAAATTTAACGGCCAAAACTACCATTTATGGAAGATTATTTATATTAGAAGGATCTATTCCTAATATTGGGTGGAATAAAAAATAAGCCGATGATCATGAAGGACGAAGAATGGGAGATTCTTGACAGAAAGGCTCTAGGAACCATACAAATGAGTCTGGCAGTGTCAATGGCTTTTAATATTTCAAAAGAAAAGACAATGAAGGATTTTATGGATGCATTGGATAAACTGTATGAAAAACCCTTAGGGTCCAATAAGATATTTCTAATAAAGAGATTATTTAATATGAAGATGTTAGAAGGTGGATCTATTGCAGATCATTTAAATGAATTTAATACAGTTACTAATTAGTTAGGTTCTCTAAAAGTGGACTTTGATTACGAGGTCATGTCTCTTCTAATATTGTGCTCATTTCTAGAAATATGGAAAGGCTTGGTCATGGTTGTAAGTAACTTTGTCTCTGGTTTGAACACTTTAAAATTTGACGATGTTGTTGGTGTTATCCTTAGTGAGGAAATGCGATGGAAAAGCACAGGTGAGACATCAGGTAATACATTAAACATGGAGAACAGGGGAAGACAAAAGGATAAAGCAAAGGGATCAAGGAACCGCGGGAATTCTAGGAAGGGCAGATCCAAATCTAGACTCAGAAAGATAGACTACTGGAATTGTGGGAATAAAGGACATATGAAAAAAGACTGCAGAGCTCCAAATAAACAAAGAGATGGACAATAGGAGAAAAATCAGGAAGCAAATGTAACAGGTAATGCGTTACAAGATGCTTTCATACTTTCTATAGATAATATTTTTGAGTCTTGGGTACTAGATTCAGGGGCTTCATTTCATGCCACACCCCATAGAAAACATTTTATAGATTATGTTCAAGGTGATTTTGGACAGGTTCATTTGGGTGATGATGTACCATGAAATTTTTTTGGAATAGAAAGGTAAAAATAAAGCAAAGGAATGGAAACCAATGGTTGTTGAAATAGGTAAGACATGTTCCAGATCTAAGGAAAAATATAATTTCAATAGGGAAGTTGGAAAGTGAAGTTTGTATATCCATATTTACAGATAAGGTGTGGAAGGTCACCAAAGGGCCATTGGTGATAGCAAAATGAGAGAAGGTAGATACATTGTATTTATGTATTGGTAATACTGAGTCTTCTATCTCTTTAGCTTCTATAGGAGTGAATATAGCACTATGGCATCATAGGATTGGGAACATGAGTGAGAAGGGGATGAAAATACTTTGTAAAAGAAATTTGTTGCTGGATCTTAAACAAACTGATTTGGATTTCTGTGAGCATTGTGTTTATGGAAAACAAAAGAGAGTCATATTTCTTAGAGTCAAAAAAGAAAAGAAGAGTGAAAGGTTGGAGCTTGTGCATAAATATGTATGGGGACCATATCAGGTATCATCTCTTGGTGGCTCTCATTATTATGTTACTTTTATTAATGATGCAACTAGAAAAACTTGGGTTTATTGCATTGGACAAAAATCTGATGTTTTTGATACTTTTAAGAAATGGAAATATTTTGTTGAGAATGAGACAGGGAAAAGGTTGAAGTGTCTCAGATCAGACAATGGAGGTGAATATTTCAACAAGGATTTTGATGATTATTTTTCATACCATTGGATTTGTAGAGATAAGACAGTTCCAGAAACACCACAAGAAAACAGTGTGTCAAAAAGGAGTACGTATGAGATTGCATGTTGGTTTTCCCTTACAGTTCTGGGCAGATCTGCAGATATTTTTGTTTACTTAATAAACAAAGGACCTTCAATCTATTTGGATGGTGGAATTTCAAAGGAGGCATGGATAGGTAAAAAGGTAAACTATTCTTTTTTGAAGACTTTCGGTTGTGAAGCATTTTTCCATATTGATAAAGAAAATAGAACAAAGCTTGAGGCAAAATCCAAGAAGTGTACCTTTATTGGATACAGTGTTAATGATTTTGGTTATCGCTTATGGGATTATGAAAATCATGAAATCATTAGGAGTATAGATTTCATATTTAATGAGAAGGTCATGTACAAAGATCAGTTGCAGGTAAAGATACAAGAAAAAGAAAAATCAGAATACAAAATGCTTGATGAGATTACTGGAAAATAAATTCCAAAGGTACCAGAAAATCAAAATGTACAACAAAAGGGACAACAGGTACCTCAAATTCCTGCAAGTGTTGTTAGAATATCTACCAGGTTAAGTAGACCCCCTAAACGATACTCTCCTTCACTGTATTGTATATTTTTGATTGATTCTAGTGAACCAAAATGTTATGAAGAGGAAATGCAGGTAGACACTAAAAAGAAGTGGGAGCAAGGAATGAAAGAGGAAATGGATTCCCTGGTAAATAACTATACTTGAGATTTGGTTTAATTTCCTGCAGGAAAAAAAAGCATTACAGAATAAATGGGCTTACAAGTTGAAGGAAGAATATGGAGGCAAAAAGTGGTACAAGGCTAGACTTGTTGTAAATGAGTTTGCACAAAAGAAAGGTATAGATTTTGATGAAATATTTTCTCATGTTGTTAAAGTGACTTCAATTAGGACTATTTTAAGTCTTGTGGCAGTATAATATTTGCATCTTGAACAATTAGATGTAAAAACAACTTTTCTCCATGGGGATTTGGAGGAAGAGATTTATATGTAGAAGCCACAAGGGTATGAGGTCAAAGGAAAGGATAATTTGGTATGTAGGTTGAAGAAGAGATTGTATGGCCTAAAGCAAGCTCCAAGGCAGTGGTATTTAAAGTTTGACACATTTATGCCATAACAAGGTTATAGTAGATGTCATTTTGATCACTGTGTTTATTTTAGAAAGATAGAAAATGGAAGCTATATTATCTTTCTATTGTATGTAGATGACATGCTTGTTGTTGGGTCTAATATGAAGGATATAAATGTGCAAGAAATTAGGTAATTCATTTGCAATGAAGGATTTGGGTGCTGCAAAGAAAATCCTTGGTATGAGAATAACAAGAGACAGGAAAAATCGTAAATTGACATTTTCTCGGGGTGAGTACATAGAAAAGGTATTGGAGAGGCTTAGAATGAAAAATGCAAAACCAGTTAGTACACATTTGGCCATCCATTTTAAATTAACTAAGGAAATGTGTCCCAAGACACAGAAGGAGATAGAATACATGTCCAGGGTCCTTTATTCATCAACAATTGGTAGCTTGATGTATGCAATGGTTTGCACAAAACCAGATATTGGACATGTAGTGGGAATTGTGAGAATGTATATGAACAATCTAGGTAAAGAACATTGGGAGGAAGTAAAGTGGATTCTCTTGTATTTGAGAGGTACTTCTACTCATGCATGATGTTTTGAAGGTTCATACATTTTTCTACAGGGATATGTTGATTAAGATATGGCAAGTGATAAAGATAGCAGGAGGAGCACCACAGGGTATGCTTTTACTGTAGGTGGAACAACAGTAAGTTGGATTTCGAAACTGCAAAAGGTTGTTTCACTTTAAACAATAGAAGCAGAGTATGTTGTTGCTACGAAGGCTAGTAAATAAATGATTTGGTTATAGAGGTTTATGGAGGAATTGGGAAAGAAGTAGGAGAATAACAGATTGTACTGTGACAGTTAGAGTGAATTCATATTTGAAATAAATTATCCTTCCATTCGAATACTAAACATATACAACTGAGGTACCATTTCATATGATCCATATTGGAAGATGGAAATTTGAAATTGGAAAAGATACACACTAGCCAGAATCCTGCAGACATGTTAATGGCTGAAGTGTCCCCAGACACACAATTTTATTAATAAGAAAAGAAATTACATAATAAACTTTGCAAGAGTTTACACCTGAACAACTCAATACTCTTGCAAAGAGCTATATATAAGCTAAATGTCCTAACAAACTCAAGATATGAATCACTTATTAAATAAACAAGTGTCCATTTACAATAAATGTTATCTTAACAATCTTAAAGAAATATTCCTATTTTAGAGCCTAAGATACGACACCTCTTTAGAGTCATATCTTTTACAACAATAAAGTATTTATAAAAGTCTACATTTATTTATTAAATATTCTAGATTATTAATTTAATATTCTAAATTAATAATATTTTTATTCTAACTTTATAAACTATGATAATTGTATTTTGGATTATCTAAC
>JZKD02S0991819.1:120969-138435 GCA_000966675.3 Picea glauca | reverse complement strand
ACATACATCCATAGGAATAACATCGCATAAAATCCTATCATTGTATCTTCCTATCTTGATGTCAACTAAGCACTGTTTAGTGACATTTACCTGATGTCCCTTCTGTAGCCATGAAGCTTTATATGGACTCGGGTGATCTGTTGTCTCCAGCTCCAGTTTCTCCACCATCTCGGTCGAAATGAGATTGTCTATGCTTCCGCTGTCCACAATGACCTGGCATTTCCTGTCTTTGGTCTTGCATGTGGTTCTAACAATCCTGTTTCTTTGAACTGCGTCCTCCACTTCCTTCTCAGGTGTTAAGAGAACCTTACGCATCATCAATGACCTTCCATCTTCTGTGTCTTCTTCCTCAGCATCTCACCTATGTGCTTGGGTGATGTGAGCTTCTCCTTTATCTGTCTTCCTATCTGGACAATCAACTGCCTTATGTCCATTTTTCCCACATGTGTAACATGTGATGATTCCACCTCTGCCTTTTCCTCTACCTCTGGTACGAGGAAATGTGTTCGCGTCAGCGCATCCTCCGCCTTGTTGTGTCTGCTGCCTTCGTTGTTCAACATGTTGACCTCACTGTGAACTTCCCCCTCTTTTTGTTCTCGTCTGAGGATTTTTATAGTCATCCTTAGATTTCTGGAATCTATCTTGAGCAACTGACTTACCTTTCTGTTGGCTCCTACCTTGGCCTCGCTGTCCTGGCTTACAACTTAGCTTTTCCTCAGCTTTTAACGCCATCTGATACGCATCCTCTACTGTTCTGATGGTTGCCATACTCATCTCATCCTGGATATCATATCTTAAGCCATTCATATACCTGGCAACTTTTTCATCATCGCTCTCTCGATGACCTGCTCTGATATTGAGCTTATAGAATTCCTCGGTGTACTCCTTCACCGTCATCAACTTCTGTCTCAGGTTCTGCATCCTCCTGAATAGTGTGATTTGATAATCCCTTGGGATGAACTTTTCTTTCATCTTCACAACCATTCGATCCCAACTTTTAATCTTTCGCTTACCTTTGCAGCGTCTATCTTCTTGAAGCTCGTCCCACCATAATGCTACGTGTCCCTTCAATTTGGTGACAGCATGTCTGACCTTTTTATCCTCTTCTATATTCTCATAATCAAAGTAGGTGTCAAGAGCTCTAATCCAATCCAACAACTCTTCTGCATCCAGATTTCCTTCATAAGTCGGAATATCCATCTTTGTCTTTGAACTCATCCGGGCTATGGCTTTCATTAAACACTCATTTTTTGCGTCTTCCACTGGGATTTCTCCTGCTCCCTGTCTAGCTTCACCTTCATCCTTGGATTCAATGGTATCTCCTGCATCAGCTTTGCGCCTTTGCTTTATTCCTATATCCACAATCATAGAGCGTAATTCTTGCAGTTGTCTTTCTACTTCCAGATTCTGCCCTGGCCTACCTCTTTCTCTGGACGATTCCCTTTCCCCCTCTGGCTCGAGCGAATGTCTATCTCTTCTTCATGGCGGCATGGTGAACTCTCCTTTCTTCTCTGCTATAGAAAACAGAGAGATTTTCTCGCTCTGATACCACTTCATGTGTATCAGAGTGCTCCTTCTCTTCTTCGCCCCTCTTGCCTGAAATATACAGACAAGAAATCTGCTCTGATACCACTCTGACGCAAACGCGCCACCCAGAGCATGTCTGCAACACCGGGACCTTCTCCTCCATTAGGCCCGAAGAGCTAAAACGCTCTCCAAATCCCCTATCGGGACTTTTCTCTACCCACAGAAATGTCCTTATGACTTCCCTGTGCTATATCGGGAAAGCGGACCTTGCGGGATCGCGAGTCCTACACTCATGAAAAATGGAGATTATAAAACCCCAAAACCTGATGAACATTCACCCACGTGTTCTTTGCTTCTATCTTGAAAATTCTCGTCGAGAAATCGGCACTTGCGAGGTCGTAAGTTCCTTACCTCTCGTATCCCCAATTCCCGAACTCCGACGGCACCTTCTGCACCCTTTATCCCCTCAGGCAAACTCTTTCAGCATGTGACCTTGCCAACCCACATGACCGTGTCCTTCCCCACTTATTGGGATTTTGGAGTTCGCGAGTTTGAAATGCGAAGAAATTGCACTCCTAGAATCTCCAATCCCTGATCTCTGATGCCACCTGTCCTCTCCTCCAAGCAAGGCTCAATCCTCCGACACCTGTCCTCTACTACTGGTCTTAACCCTATCGGGAAATCACGGATCGCGATTTCAACATACACAATGCACTCGACTCCAGAAATCCCCAAATTCCGAACCCCGACTCCTCGGGATATCTCTCCACGTGTCCTCCCCCGATCAACGGTTCCAACCGCGTCGGGAAATCACCGATCGCGATTTCAATATGCAAGCATTTCACAACCTGGAAACCCTGATGCCTCCAAACGTCGACTCGCCGAGATCTTCCGCCACGTGTCCTTGATGATGAACAGTCCAAAACGCTCATCGGGAAATCACGGATCGCGATTTCTTGATGCGAGATTTCTACGTCCTCGAAAACCCTGATATCCCGATGGACTAAACCCCGATGCTCCCTGGCTCCTTAACACGTTTTCTACTGATCAACGGCTGAGATCCTTTCTCGAGATTTCGAGACTTTTAAGGCCTTGATTATATTAACTTATGAAACCCCGATATCGCCAATATCCCGATGACTCCTCCTCTACTCGCTGGGGCTTAAACCTTGGCGCAACTCCACACGATATGACGACTGGCAGGATTTCGCTAGTTCTCTCGGTAAATCTGGACCGTCAATTCCTCCCTCTCGAGGATCTCCTGAGAACGGCTAAGTATTCCTCCTCAACGCTTGTTTGTATTCTGACGCTTAGGTCTGCAACTCTTTATTTGAACCCTCCTTGGCACGGCCCCTGTGCTTCCCTTCAACTCTTGTTACGAAGGTGCTATACTGCCTGAGCTTATCAACTCTGGTTCTCTCAAATACCTTGCACACACTTCTGGTGCTTCGACCTTCAACACCCTTCAAAGTGTTAGGTCTCTGAGACTCTATACACCTCCGGCCACAGTAGTCTCTGCCTTCCTTTGCTCAGTTTAACAACTGAGACCTCTGACTCCGCCTGTGCGCTCTTCACACAGCTTCCTCAACAATCTTAAAACTTCTGGGTGAATGAGAATAAGTGTTTAACTTCTGAGCCTTCATCAACGCACTCTATGTGGATGAATTCGACTGTACTCTATGCAGGAATCTCCTAACTCAGACATAGAAACAATTGAAACTAATTCTCTTCTCTCAGACTTCAGTTTAAACCCTGAATCACATGCACAGCATATTCAAAGCAAATGCATCACCAGAAACAAACATTCATAAGTACATGAACAATACACACAGAGAAATAACACCAGCCATGAAGTTGAATCAAAGACTCTCTTCTATTAATTCAAAAACATCTATACATGGGTGTTCTTCACAATTTCTCTGCTTGCTCTCTCTTCTGAATGCTTCTAAATAATCTGAATCTTGAATAATGTACAAAGTAGGGTGTCTATATCAGTTTTCCCTCTCGAACTCTAAATTGTCTAATCTAGACTTAAACATCTACCTACCTACATTAACTAGATTAAATGCCTGATATCTATTTTATACAAGAGCGTATGGCTCGAGGTATGATACAATAAAACAGGTTCTCCTTCATAAATGTTTCATTGAAGGATATAGCACTTCATCTTAAATGAAAATTCAAAAAGAGTTGTCAAGCTTATATGTCATGTGTTTTAAAAACACATGCGCTGGCTCCACGCTTGCTGAGTTGGCGATGCTCCTACATCATACTCCTCGGCTTGAAAATATTCATGGGCTCCTGTCCATGATCTCCTGCATGGTCTATCCATGCTTTTGGATAAGTTCCTCTATCTCGCAGCTGGCATCCTCCACTGGTTGGTTCTTCCATTTGACTAGGTATTCAAAGTATTTCTTCCGCCTGGTTCTTTTGCTGACCCTCTTGTCAAGTATGCGCTCCATCTGTGGCCTTTTTTCCATCGGCATCTGCTTCTGCCACTTGATATTTAGCTGCTCATCATTTCCAGTTCCTTCTTCCTCAACCTTATATGGATATAAGTCTGAAACACTGAATGTCGGAGATATTCCGATGTCATCCAACAATTCAATCTCATAAGCATTTTCCCCCAATTTCTTCAGGACTCTGCATGGCCCAATTTTCTTCATTTTGAGTTTGTTGTATGTTCCCCTTGGGAACCTTTCTCTCCTCAGATGTGCCAAAACTAGATCACCAACTTCGAATTGAAGTTGTCTCCGATGCTGATCTGCTCTGTGCTTGTATTCCTGGTTCAACTCCAGCAATCGCTGCTTCACTCTGCTGTGAAGTTCTTCCATCGCTTCTGCGAATTCTTCAGCGCTTTCACCCTTTGTGATTATCTGTTCTGATTCCCTCAGTTCAAACACTCCTCTCAACTTCCTGCCTTATATAATTTCAAATGAGCTTTTGCCTGTACTTCGATTCACTGAATCGTTGTACGCGAACTCTGCCTGTGGCAACACATTGTCCCAGCTGCTGTGGTGCTCTGTCACCAGGATTCTGAGTAAATATCCAAGACTTATGTTGACCACCTCTGTCTGCCCATCTGTCTGTGGATGATAGGAAAAAATGAACATTAAGTTAGTTCCCATCTTCTTCCAGAGTGTCCTCCAGAAATTTCCAATGAACTTCGTATCCCTGTCCGATACAATGCTTCTGGGTAAACCATGAAGTCTAACGATCTCTTTGAAAAACAAGTTTTCGATATGTGTTGCATCGCTGGTCTTATGGCATGGTATAAAATGTGCCATTTTTGAGAACCTGTCGACCACCACAAAGATCGAATCATGTCCTCTTTGCGTCCTCGGCAATCCTAATACGAAATCCATGTTGATTTCATCCCACGGTCCTTCAGGTATGGGTAAGGATTGATAGAATCCCACATTCTGCTTCCTGACCTTTGAATACTGACAAATCCTGCACCTGTCAACAAACTTATTGACATTTGTTTGCATCTTCAGCCATAAATAGGCTTCACTCAGCTTTGCAAATGTCTTATCGTGGCCGAAATGTCCTGTTAATCCGCCACTATGCTTTTCTTTTAGCAAATTCTCCCTCATGGAGCAATGTGGAATGCATAACTGATTGCCTCTGAATAACAATCCATTTTGGATCATGTAATCCATCCATGGGCTTCTGTCTCTGAGAACTAGATTCTCAACTGCCTCATATGCCTCTGCAAAATCTGCATCACCTGCATACATGTCTTTTAGATTTTCAAAACCCAATGTTTTGACTCGAAACTCCTGCAACAACAAACATTTCCTGCTCAAAGCATCAACCACTTTGTTAGCAGTCCCTGAAATGTGTTTAATTACAAATGTAAAATTCTGCATATACTCTACCCATTTAGCATGCTTCTGATTCAACTTTTCTTGTTGACTTACAAACTGTAGTGCATGATTATCACTATACAGAACAAATTCCTTGGGTATCAAGTAATGCCTCCACTTCTTCAACGCTTGTATGATGGCATACAATTATTTATGATACATTGAATACTTCACCTTTGCCTCATCCAGCTTCTCGGTTAAATATGTGATTGGTTTGTCCCCCTGGCTTAAGACCGCTCCTATGGCAAAGCCACTCGCATCACACTTGACTTGGAAAACTTTCTGAAAATATGGCAACACCAACACTGGTTGCTCTGTGATCTTCCACTTCAACAGATTGAAGCTTTTTTCTGCCTCTTAAGTCCAATGAAAAGACTTATGTCTTTTCTTGACTGTGTCCATCATTGCTGCGCTAATTCCACTAAAATTTCGAATGAATTTCCTGTAGAAACTCGCCAGTCCATGGAAACTTCTCACCTCRAAAACATTTMTYGGTGATGRCCAAYTYTTAATYAYCTCWACTTTACTTGRATCCATCTTYAATTCATTTKCCGATATGAMAAACCCCAAKTAAATGAGTTCTCTCTTCATAAATGAAGACTTCCTCATGTTGATTAACAACTTCTCTTGCTGTAGCTTCCTCATTACTGCAGCTAAATGCTTTAGATGCTCTTCTTTTGACTTGCTGAAAATCAAGATGTCATCCAAATAAAAAATTACAAACTTACCAATAAACTCTTTTAGCACTTCATTCATCAGCCTCATGAATATACTTGGTGCATTCGTCAAGCCAAACGGCATGACCAACCACTCATACAAACCTTCATTAGTCTTGAAGGTTGTCTTCCATTCATCGCCTTCCCTCATGCGAATTTGATGGTATCCGCTTTTCAAATAAACCTTTGAAAAAAACTCTGCTCCACTCAAGCAGTCCATCAAGTCATCCATCCTCGGTAATGGAAACCTGTACCTGATGGTTATCTTGTTGATGGCTCTCGAATCGGTGCACATTCTCCAACCTCCATCTTTCTTCGGACTTAGTATCGTTGGAACGGCACACAGACTTATATTTTCCCTGACCAGTCCTTTATCCAGCAGCTCCTGTACCTGCCTTTTGACCTCTTCGTTCTCCTGCAGCGTCAACCTGTACGCTTCTTTGTTGGGAAAACTTGCTCCTGGTATGAGGTCTATATGATGGCTTATGATCCTCATTGGTGGCAACGAATGAGGTAACTCGTCCACCACTATATCAGTGAACTCTTCCAGCAGTTCCTGAATTTCCTTTGGCAGATCATCCACTCTTGTGCTGGTCAAAACAACTTTCAATTTTCTGACCACAAAGAATTGTGGGTCTTCCTTCTTCTTTACTTCGGCCAGAAGTTCCTTCCCACTCATGAGAAGTATAGTATTCCTCGGTTCTGGTTTTACTTCTTTATCCTTAATTGGATTCAGCGTATGTGCTCTTCCATTCTTCTCCAAAGTGTACGTATTCATCTTCCCATCATGAATTACATTTCTATCATATTGCCATGGTCTGCCTAGCAATACATGACATACATCCATAGGAATAACATCGCATAAAATCCTATCATTGTATCTTCCTATCTTGATGTCAACTAAGCACTGTTTAGTGACATTTACCTGATGTCCCTTCTGTAGCCATGAAGCTTTATATGGACTCGGGTGATCTGTTGTCTCCAGCTCCAGTTTCTCCACCATCTCGGTCGAAATGAGATTGTCTATGCTTCCGCTGTCCACAATGACCTGGCATTTCCTGTCTTTGGTCTTGCATGTGGTTCTAACAATCTTGCTTCTTTGAACTGCGTCCTCCACTTCCTTCTCAGGTGTTAAGAGAACCTTACGCATCATCAATGACCTTCCATCTTCTGTGTCTTCTTCCTCAGCATCTCACCTATGTGCTTGGGCGATGTGAGCTTCTCCTTTATCTGTCTTCCTATCTGGACAATCAACTTCCTTATGTCCATTTTTCCCACATGTGTAACATGTGATGATTCCACCTCTGCCTTTTCCTCTACCTCTGGTACGAGGAAATGTGTTCGCGTCAGCGTATCCTCCGCCTTGTTCTATCTGCTGCCTTCATTGTTCAACATGCTGACCTTGTTGTGAACTTCCCCCTCTTTTTTTTCTCGTCTGAGGATTTTTCTAGTCATCCTTAGATTTTTGGAATCTATCTTGAGCAACTGACTTACCTTTCTGTTGGCTCCTACCTCGGCCTCGCTGTCCTTGCTTACGGCTTAGCTTTTCCTCATCTTTTAACGCCATCTGATATGCATCCTCTACTGTTTTTACGGTTTCCATACTCATCTCATCCTGGATATCGTATCTTAAGCCATTCATATACCTGGAAACTTTTTCATCATCGCTCTCCCGATGACCTGCTCTGATATTGAGCTTATAGAATTCCTCGGTGTACTCCTTCACCATCATCAACTTCTGTCTTAGGTTCTGCATCCTCCTGAACAGTGTGATTTGATAATCCCTTGGGATGAACTTTTCTTTCATCTTCGCAACCATTTGATCCCAACTTTTAATCTTTGGCTTACCTTTGCAGCGTCTATCTTCTTGAAGCTCGTCCCACCATAATGTTGCATGTCCCTTCAATTTGGTGACAGCATGTCTGACCTTTTTATCCTCTTTGATATCCTCATAATCAAAGTAGGTGTCAAGAGCTCTAATCCAATCCAACAACTCTTCTGCATCCAGATTTCCTTCATAAGTCGGAATGTCCATCTTTGTCTTTGAACTCATCCGGGCTATGGCTTTCATTAAATGCTCATTTGTTGCATCTTCCACTGGGATTTCTCCTGCTCCTTGTCTAGCTTCACCTTCATCCTCGGATTCACTGGTATCTCCTACATCAGCTTTGCACCTTTGCTTTATTCCTATATCCACAATCATAGAGCATAATTCTTGCAGTTGTCTTTCTACTTCTAGATTCTGCCCTGGCCTACCTCTTTCTCTGGACGATTCCCTTTCCCCCTCTGGCTCGGGTGAATGTCTATCTCTTCTCCGTGGCGGCATGGTGAAATCTCCTTTCTTCTCTGCTACAGAAAACAGAGAGATTTTCTCGCTCTGATACCACTTGATGTGTATCAGAGTGCTCCTTCTCTTCTTCGCCCCTCTTGCCTGAAATATACAGACAAGAAATATTCTCTGATACCACTCTGATACAAACGCGCCACCCAGAGAACGTCTGCAACACCAGGACCTTCTCCTCCCTTAGGCCCGAAGAGCTGAAACTCTCTCCAAATCCCCTATCGGGACTTTTCTCTACCCACAGAACTATCCTTATGACTTCCCTGTGCTATATCGGGAAATCATACCTCGCGGGATCGTGAGTCCTGCACTCATGAAAAACAAATATTATAAAACCCCAAAACCCGATGAACATTCACCCACATGTTCTTTGCTTCTATCGGGAAAACTCTCTTCGAGAAATCGGCACTTGCGAGGTCGTAAGTTCCTTACCTCTCGTATCCCCGATTCCCAAACTTCGATGACACCTTCTGCACCCTTTAGCCCCTCAGGCTAACTCTTTCAGCATGTGACCTTGCCAACCCACGTGACCGTGTCCTTCCCCACTTATCGGGATTTCGGAGTTCGCGAGTTTGAAATGTGAAGAACTCGCACTCCTAGAATCTTCGATCCCCGATCTCTGATGCCACCTGTCCTCTCCTCCAGGCAAGGCTCAATCCTCTGACACCTGTCCTCTACTACTGGTCTTAACCCTATCGGGAAATCGCAGATCGCGATTTCAACTTACGCAATGCACTCGACTCCGAAAATCCTGAAATGTCGAACCCCGACTCCTCGGGATCTCTCTCCACGTGTCCTCCCCCGATCAACGGTTCCGATCGCGTCAGGAAATCGCCGATCGCGATTTCAATATGCAAGTGTTTCACAACTTGGAAACCCCGATGCCTCCAAACCCCGACTCGCCGAGATCTTCCGCCACGTGTCCTTGACGATGAACGGTCCAAAACGCTCGTCGGGAAATCGTGGATCAACGGCTGAGATCCTTTCTCGAGATTTCGAGACTTTTAAGGGCTTGATTCTCTTACCTTATAAAACCCCGATATCGCCAATATCCCGATGATTCCTCCTCTGCTCGCTGGGGCTTAAACCCTGGTGCAACTCCTCACAATCTGATGACTGGTAGGATTTCGCTAGTTCTCTCGGTAAATCTAGACCGTCAATTCCTCCCTCTCGAGGATCTCCTGAGAACGGCTAAGTATTCCTCCTCAGTGCTTGTTTGTCTTCTGAACCTTGGGTCTGCAACTCTTTGTTTGAACCCTCCTTGGCACGACCCCTGTGCTTCCCTTCAACTCTTGTTACGAAGGTCCTATACCTCCTGAGCTTATCAACTCTGGTTCTCTCAAAGACCTTGCGCACACTTCTGATGCTTCGACCTTCAACACCCTTCAAAGTGTTAGGTCTCTCAGACTCTGTACACCTCCAACCACAGTATTCTCTGCCTTCCTTTGCTCAGTTTAACAACTGAGACCTCTGACTCTGCCTGTGCGCTCTTCACACAACTTCCTCAACAATCTTATAACTTCTGGGTGAATGAGAATAAGTGTTTAACTTCTGAGCCTTCATCAACGCACTCTATGCGGATGAATTCGACTGCACTCTATGCAGGAATTTCCATACTCAGACAGAGAAACAATTGAAACTAATTCTCTTCTCTCAGACTTCAGTTTAAACCCTGAATCACATGCACAACATATTCAAAGCAAATTCATCACCGGAAACAAACATTCATAAGTACATGAACAATACACACAGAGAAATAACACCAGCCATGAAGTTGAATCAAAGACTCTCTTCTATTAATTCAAAAACATCTGTACATGGGTGTTCTTCACAATTTATCTGCTTGCTCTCTCTTCTGAATGCTTCTGAATAATCTGAATCTTGAATAATGTACAAAGGAGGGTGTCTATATCAGTTTTCCCTCTCGAACTCTAAATTGTCTAATCTAGACTTAAACATCTACCTACCTGCATTAACTAGATTAAATGCCTTCTATCTATTTCAGACAAGAGCGTATGGCTCAAGGTCTGATACAATACAACATGCGCTCCTTCATAAATGTTTCATTGAAGGATATGGCGCTTCATCTTAAATGAAAATTCAAAAAGACTTGTCAAGCTTATATGTCATGTGTTTAAAAAACACATGCGTTGGCTCCACGTTTGCTGAGTTGGCGATGCTCCTGCATCATATATACAGGCACACGGATTTCAAGTTTGGCAATCAATTGTAGATGGATACACAACACTAGCAATTCCACCAACAAATGAAAAAGAAAAAAAACTCAGTGAGAATAATTCCAAAGACACAAATGCACTTTTGAATGGTCTCAGTGATATGGTATTCACCAAACTTGCACACTGTAAATCCGCTAAAGAGATTTGGGACAAGCTTCAAAATATTTATGGAGGAGATACAAAATTCAAAGTAGCAAAGATTCAGACTTACAGAGGTCAGTTCGAACAACTAAAAATGAAGGAAGATGAAGATATCACAACCTACTTCTTATGAGTCGATGAAACAATGAATGCAATCATAGGATTAGGAGAAGAAATTGAAGAATTTGTAATTGTTCAAAAGATACTAAGATCTCTTCCTATGAGATTCAACCCTAAGATATCAGGAGTAGAAGAAAATCATATCTTGACTCAATAAGCATGGACGAACTACATGGAATATTCATAGCATATGAAATGAGAACTGAGCAGGAAAATTGAGATGTAAAAGAAGCAGCCTTCAAGGCATCCAAAAATCAAATCAAAAGAAAAAGGAACAAGAAGAATATAGCAATAGTAGTGACGCCTCATAATATGATGAAGAAGTGACCAACTTCGTCAAAATATTGAACAAGGGAACCAATGGTAGGTATAGAGGTAAGCTCCCTTTAATTTGTTTCAATTGTGATGGTATTGGTCATTTTGCTAACAAATGTCCTCATAAAAAAAAAGAGAAATGATGAAGGTTACTCAAAAGGAAAACACACGTATAAAGGAAAAAGAACTACAAAGAAATTTTTCAAGAAAAGATTATACACCAAAGAAGACATCTCATCATCAGATGAAGATGAAGTCAGTGACAATGAGACATGAAGAGTTCTATTGATGGCAGTAAAAGACTCTGACAAAGAAGACTCTGAAGAAGAATATGAAGAAGCCGAAGAAGAATGTGAAGAATTCGAAGAAGAAATTGAAGAGGAAGAAGTTGACTATCAAGAATAATTAATGTGTTCCATAGAAGTTATCAGAAGAGAGAACAAGAAAAACAAGAAACTACAAGCAGAACTAGAAAAGATAAAGGGCACTCGAGAATGTTAAAGTTTCTGCTATTATTAGGTTACTTTCAATTTACTAGATAACAATAGCATAGATAGGATCACTGAGAGAAACACAATCACAAGAGTACACAAGCATTTATCCTGGGAANTATTTTATCTTTATCCACAAAAGGGGATAAGAATATTCTTTGCAGTTACACAATATTTTAACACTCCCTCTTAACAAGAAGGATATTCTTTATCTTTTGACATGTCACCGGATGTAAACATCAACTAGGTAGAAACATCCACTGGATAGCATCATCAATTGGGCAACATCATCAACTGGGCAACATCATCGACTGGATAGCATCATCAACTGGTTAACAGGAAGTGTCAATATCTTCCACTTGGTCATCTGGCATCATGATCATTGACTGGCATATCTATAAATCATTGGAAGTTTTGTTCTCTTTATCTTCGCGCAGAAGATACTCTTTCTTATCTTCACATAGAAGATGTCCTATGAGTTTTTCCATTCCTTTTATGTTCTCCTTTCTCTTGTAGTCATCTATGTCACCCATCCACTGGGGAGGACTACTACCATAGCTTCACTCCTAGTCATCCCACATGAACTAGAAAAGCTAAGATGCTATTCTGGGAAAGACTAGACTCCCTTTCCATGATCCGCGTAGGATCACAACACAAAACTCAATAGCCAACTAACCATTCCACATGGTCAAGGTTTGTGTTCCAAGATACTCAATCCTTGGCTAGAGGAGAGTATCTACCCGCTGCCCCTTGGAGAAAAATCCAAATTCCTCTCTACGAGGGTGGTCACGCCCCTCTCTACGAGGGTATTCTAGCATGTCCCTAGAGTATCCAAAACTCAACACTTGGACAAAGGCCAACCTTGGAAAATTTCTCACTCCCCTTCTCTATGAAGTTCTCTTCCTTCTTTACGAAGGTCTACCTATGGGTTTGCTCATTCCTTCTCTACCAAGGTCTAACTATGGGATCTAAACGAATCTCTTATGGTCCAAAATATTTCAATTGTACAATACCATTCTACCCATCTGTTGGGCACCATCCATCTACTGGATAGATTTCATCTTGATCAAAATATCCGGGCACCATCCATCTTCTTTTCTAACTGCACCAAATCACGATCCTCCATTTCGAACTTAGAGACATTCTCCCTCTTGCACCAAGCTAATAGCTTCTAGTCATCATCCTTGAAGTTTTCTTCTATAATATCCTAGGTGCCTTATTGAGTTCAAATATTTCTTTCTTTCTTTCTTCATACTGGATCAACCTGCTCCCTCTGCATCTATAAGAACGGTACTGGAGCAACCTGTAGTTATCTGCATCTCATCCACTATATCTGAGTATCCATATTTTTCTTCATCTTGAATATTTTTGTTCTGCATCTTTAGGATCCTCCTACTCCTATATGAATATTAGATATTGTTTGGTCTTCACTGACTGTTACCATATCATATGTCCTTGTCATGTTTTCTAACTTCTGCAATTCATGGCATAAGTTCTTTCTTCTGGGACTTTTAAACTTACTTATAGTATGCTTTCTTTGTCACTCTCATGAGTGATCATACATGAAATAAATATGTTATCTCTTTCTTCATCCTCTTCTTTGACACTTCCTTCATAAGTTTGCATAGACACTAAAATAAATGAGGTTAATTAACATTCTAAAAAAAAACTAACTTGAAATGATAAAGTATTGAAGTAAACATGAATACTTATCTTTTGTTTTTGTGTGGGGAGGCTCCACAGACTCCACCATTTGCTATCTTTCTTCAAATCAACTATCTTCAACTTAAAGTGCATAATCCTTAATTTCTTCTAAATCTTTCTTTGAGGGAGGAGATTCCTCTTCCTCTACCACATGTGCTTGATGATTTATTTTCCCTTTTCCTTGAGGACAATCATAGGGAAATTGTCCCAACTTTTGACAGTTGTAGCATATGATCTTTGAAACATATTTCTTCTTGTCTGGAACTCTTACGTAGTTAGCTTCTTTATTTTTCCTTATGAAATAACTTATTTTGTTCTTTTGAACTATAATAGCTTCCTCTTCATCAACAATTAATCTCTTATGTTGGTTTGCAAGTCTATATTCTTTGTGTGTACAATCTGCCCATAACTTATCAAACTTGGGTAGCTTGCTTCTTGCACACACTCCTTGTACAAAAGGAATCCAAAATGTTGGAAACCCATTTAGGGTTGTGGTTACAAGATCCTTGTCACTAATGACATCTCCAATAGCTTCAAGATGATCTTTGATCTGAGAAACTCTCATAAGGTAGGATGTGACCGATTCTGAGTTTTCCATCTTCATATTACGAAGATGATTTCTTAAGGTAAGATTTTGGCTGATGTCTTTGCTTTCATATAACCTACTGAGTGCTTCATGCATTTTCCTTGTTGTCTATAGTTCAGATATATGAGGGATCAAGTGATCCTTTACTGAATCTGACACGATTCTCTTTGCTTTATTTTTATTCTTCTTATGCTTGGTCTTTTTCTCTGCTTCATCTGGTTATGGTACACCTACTGTAACTTGTTCTAGGAGATCATTCTCATCTAGAATCATCTGCAACCTATGCTTCCAAGATCTAAAGTTTCTAGATCCTTCCAGCCTGTCTTATACCCTCATGCTGGTAGCCATTATTTCTTGCAGTAGAAACCCTAGACTTTCAGGCTATAGAAATAATAAAAAAATCAAATTTCTTGGATATGAAAACTGAACTCACCAAAATATGCACTGGAATGAGGCAAGCATGATGGTACAATCATATTTCTGAAAATCCAAATTTTACCCCTTCAAACTTGATTTGCAGATTTCTAGACTGATGCTTCTGGTTTTCTGGTACTTCTAGTACTCTAGTACTTCTGGTACTTCTAGTACTCTGGTTTTCTGGTACTTTTGGTACTCTGGTTTTCTAGTACTTCTGGTACTCTGGTTTTCTGGTACTTCTGGTACTTTGTGAAAACTAGTGTTTCACTTTCCGGGAGATCTAGCCACTGAAAATGTGCGCTGAAGATGCCAAAATGTTCCTTGAGGCAGGGTGCACCTTTCTAGATGGATTTGGGGCTGAAAACCTTCTTCAATAAAAATCCCTAATTTTCATTAATGACAACAATGACATTTTTCTTTTTCCTATGAAAGATGCTCTCTTCATCTTAGCTCTGATACCATGTTAAAGTTTTTTCTATTATTAGGTTACTTTCAATTTACTATATAACAATATCATAAAAAAGATCACTGAGAGAAACACAATCACAAGAGTACACAAGAATTTATCCTGGGAAACCCTCAAGGGGAAGAAAACCCAAGAAAACTTCCTTAATATAGATAGCCAATACAATGCCAAGATAATGAACCAGACAATAGAGAATATCCAACACTGAGCAACACGCCTCTCTCTCTTCCTTCTTCTGGAAACTGACAACTGCAGCTTCCTTGAAAACTTGCGCACTAGATGAGTGAGCTAAGTGTGTGTTCAAATGAAGCACTGACCTCTCTTATTTATACAATTCTAGCATGTGTGGAAGTGTCTCTTCACTGGCAGGCCGACTTCTTCTTCTAGGTGGTTATAA
The DNA here is from genome assembly GCA_000966675.3 of Picea glauca. Classification (NCBI taxonomy): domain Eukaryota; kingdom Viridiplantae; phylum Streptophyta; class Pinopsida; order Pinales; family Pinaceae; genus Picea; species Picea glauca. The sequence continues at coordinate 123,108 of JZKD02S0991819.1, read as the reverse complement.
CCACCTTTAACATATTCTGGGGCCTCTTTAATATATATCGAGGCCGACTTCTTATTTAGCCTATTACAATTAGGGTTTGACCAATCCACAAAAGGGGATTTGGTCAATTACAATGACTGACATGATCAATCCACAAAAGGGGATTGATCTAATCAATAATAAATATATTTTATCTTTATCCACAAAAGGGGATAAGAATATTTTTTGCAGTTACACAATATTTTAATAGAGAACTAGAACAAATGATCACAAAATTGAAGGTTCAAATAGAAGAAGATAAAAGAATTGAAGAAGCACTCAAAGAACAACTAGAAGAAAATGACAAGATCATTGGAAACTTGGAAGCAAAGGTTGTCACACTAAGAAAGGATAGTCAAAAGAAAAATATGCAGAATAGATCAAAATTTCTGGATGACATTATCAACAGTCAAAAATCTCATCTTGACAAGTCCAGACTTGGATACAATCAGACAGAAAATGGATCAAGCTCCAAAACAACAGAGCAAGAAACAAATCCAAAGATCTATGCAGAAACAATCAAAGAGGATAGGAAGATATACAAGGAAGATTACAGGGACACTCCTCCACCAAGAAGATTTGGATTTTAGAATCAACAACATACAAATAGGCCTCAAGAAGAAGAAGGATTCATAAGAGCACCTCCGTTCAGAATATCTTCAACTCCCAGGTATCAAACTATATTTTTTGGTTTATGTTATATATGTAATAATTTTGGACATAAAGTTGTGAATTGCAGAGCTAACAACAGGAAAAATAACAACTTTGAGAGTTATACACAAAGGGATTATTCAAGAAGACCTAGTGAAACACAAATAAGAAGTTACAACAAGTTTGAATCTTTGAGCACTGAAGTGGAATGTTACAAATGTAACAATTTTTGACACATGGCCAAGGATTGCAGAATGACAGTCCCTCCTAAAGAACCTCAACAGAATAACAAAAACCACAGAAAAGAACCTCAAAAAACGACATGGATAATAAATCAAGATCAGTATAACAATGAAGAATGCGCACACTACTACATATTGAAAAATTTGCGATGACCACTTGCGACGAAAGTACTCTTTCGTCGCAACATGCAAGAGAATTTTTTTTTTTTTTCTAAATATACCCTGTGTTCGTCGCCATTTCGACGCCTATAGTTTGACTGAACTATAATGGTAAATGTTCGTCTCATAAGAGATGACCTTAGAATTTCCTTCGCATAAGCGACGATAGTTGACCATAATAATTTAGTCAAACTTTACCGTTGAAAATGACCTAAAATAAATAGCTGTAAAAATATATATATATTTTTAGGTCACTATCGTCGCAATTGCAACGATTGTGACCTAAAATTGGCCTATAAATATTTGACGATTTGAAGATGTTGCAAAAATCTTTCTATAACAACGACGGTTTCGAAAGGGTAGTTTTGTGTGGAAAAATGTCGCAAAATGTTGTTAGAGGTGGGGAAAAAAGTAAAGCAGGTGAAAAGGGTGATGGTCGATGTTATTTCCCTTGTAAAAAATGTTGCCTCAGACGTCCCATAAGAATTTTAATAACAACAACTACAAAACATTGTAGGAAATATGGTCACATTGATGGCGGATCGAATGAATATCGTACCATGGTAATTAGCTATATATTTATTATCTTTTTTTTTTGTCAATTTTATATAAAATTATATATATGTATATATATTGTTTGAATGTTTGTTATAGTATACACTAATTTTGCATGATTGTTTGTAATTATAAAGTTAGAGTTTCCCTCTAACTTTCCGCAGAATATTGCACCAAATATTAGTAGAAATGATGTCGTACAAGCTGAGGAACATCATCATGACCAAGAAAATGAGGATCTCATGGAAGAAGATGATGGGACAAATCAAGTTAATGATCCCATGGAAGATGATGATGGGACAAATCAAATGATCCAAGATTTGTTTTCGCAGTCGGATGAGGATGGGGAAAATGCTGGTATTTATGATGAACCTCTATTAGAAAAGACAAATAAACAATTTTATGAAGGATCAAGAGAAAATCTTCTCTCCTCTACATTGTTGCTGGTGAACTTAAAGGTTATGAATAATTTGTCGAACACTTGTATGACACAGATACTAAGGTATGTAATATG
>JZKD02S0991819.1:53574-88048 GCA_000966675.3 Picea glauca | reverse complement strand
GAAAACATGTTCTACCAGTATACCAAACCTATAATTAATGTTTTCTTTTTTATATATTTAACATACATTTTAATAGTTCATGCTTCTTGTATTATTTTCTAACATTCTAAATTGTCATACATCTTATAATGTGGCAGGGTGATCATGGGAAGTCACCAACTATATAAGAGAAGGTATAACAATGATTTCATATAAATTCTTTCTTACAATAATTGAATTAACATTTTTATTAGTTGATGTAGATGAGCACACCGTCGGAGTAGGATGCTTCATGGAATGAAATATATGATTCCATAAACCCGGTGAAAACAATGAAAAATTCCTTGAGAAAGGAAAATAAGGAATACTTTGAATTGGCTAGGTCTAAGCCACTTATATATGAGGGAAAAAAAAAGATGGAAATTTTAAGGAATGATATAGAAAAATATGGGGTAAGCGCAATTTTTAAAAAATGGACTATTTCAGACATATATTGATTCATGAAATTTTTGGTTGATATCGTTATATGAGAAATACTCTAACATTTTATTTCTATAGGCAATTTTGAATCCAACGAGACAACCTGGTCATGGGGACATTGTTGGTGGAAGTAATGCACAAACCCCACAATGTCGTAGCATGAGCCACATAACTGCGAGGATATTTTCCTCTCCATATGTGTCTCAAAGGATGAAACTCCTAGGGCCCATGAGATGCGCCCACCGCACACACTAGACCATGCTCATGAGGGTCTACATGGTGAATCTCACGAGGATATTGGTTTTTTGCAGCCAGAGTATTGTTATCCTGGGGAAACACATGTTCAAGGCTCGAGAACACTCTCCATCATCTTTTTGGTGGACGAAAATTTGTTTCCCTTGAAGATACAACAAATCCCAAGTATGTTTTAATATTTTAAATAGTTCCTACCATTTGATTGAAACCTACATATTTCATATTATTTTAATCTAATTATCATACCATTTTTCAAGAAATAATATGTTTTACAAGACCTTGCACGATAAGGCTCTAGAGATCTTCAGGCCCACCATTTCCACATGGTGGAATTCCTATAATAAATATTTGAAAAAGAATCTTATAGACCATATGGTTGGCCTTTTTGGTCATATATTGAACAAGTCTAAAATCACCTTGAGGGTCGATACATATTTGAAATATTTTATAGATCAATATAGGGTTCAATTGAAAAAAAACCTAAGTATGATCGTCCTCTGGTCATTCCCAATAGGGAATGGAATAAAATACAAGAGGATGCAAAGGAGAGTGCATTGAAAAGTGAAGGGAAGACACCACTTTGCCCTGGAAGGTAATATATGATATTTTGAATTGAATATGTTGAATTATGGTTAGTTCTACAGAAAAAATCGCAACATCTTATAACATACTTGAAACTTTTCATAGGCTCTTAGACACATCAAAAGAAATAAAGGAAAGAGTGGATAAACATGGGCAACACAACTTGGCCAAGGTGGTTGCTTGAGATTAAAATATAGAATTGGAAGTACCAAATACTTTATTCATATTATACATATCATCATGCAAATTTTATCTAATTGCATCCAGTAAGGAAAATTCCATATGTTATGCCATGCGATGCAGGGGGGTACTTTCAATAATGCCGCCACAAAAAAAAGACTTGATGTTTGGCTTCAAGTTCGGTTTTCAAGATGTGGTGGAAAATCGAAAAAGGAATGGATCACAGACACATTCTGACGCTTTGAATGAGTTGGTAAATAAAATGACAAGATTGTAGTTGTTGATTACTTCTCCAATATATTGGCAATTGATTTTACCCATCAATTAATTATATCTCCATTTGTTTTAAGCTGGAAAGAAACACTGGTTCATTTAATGGTGGTGAAAAACAACCCCATGATACTAGTGGTTCTCAAAACCATCATAGTATGTATGTCTTTATAACAAAATATATAATATGATGATTATAAATATTTCCCTCAGATGGTGTACTTATAACTTTTCTTGTTTCAATGGAAGGCCATGAAGATGAGGGTGCTCGGAGAGGAGAGGAACCAATGAAAATCCAACCAATGGTGTCCACTACTCCTCTAGGTAAAAACAATAGTAATGATATACGCATTAATGAAACACTGCTATGAATAATAACTAACCATGTCCTTTTAACACTTTTTGTTATTGTAGTGGATGCCCCTATAGTGAATCAACATCCACATCCTTCTACTTGAAGTAGTAGAATGCTTGAGATGACTCATCACCTTCTAGCAATAGAACATGACCCAATAGTTGAAGGTCGATATTGAAACAAACATGGTGATGATACACTCATTAGTTTTATCAAAAAGAAGAAACAAAAAAAGAAATGAATGTACATATTTTCATGACAAATTTTATTAATGTAAATTATTGACTATACAATTTTTTGTTTTTCTAGTTGTGTGTGGACCTTATATGTTCTATATGCATGTACCTTCTTTATTTCATTTACCTTTAATTTTTGTTTTTCTACTTGTTATGCATGATTGGATATGGGGGATTGAAAGTGATGTGAGGAGGGGGGAGGGGAAAAACGAGCTTCAACCTTCACTGGTCATGTTTAGTAGAGAATAAATTATTCTTGAAACCAAGAGGAGCCCATTCATGAGGTATCCCCTTTAGTATTTCTAGAGTGTCGTACATGTTTAATTATTATTCAATCATATAAACTTTAATTCTCTTTTTCAAATGAAACCTCATTGATTTTAATTATTATTCAATCATTTAATCTATTATTGTCTTTGACAAATGTAGGTTTGAAGGGCAGTCACCTCCACAATACACAATGCATTTCCAACAAGGTACAAATAATTTACTTCTCTTGCGTCATTATATAGTTACATTGTTAGTTACATTCACAAGCTACTCATTACATCAACAAGACTATTTTTGTCATGTTTGGTTTATTCACCATGCCTTTTTTGGATGCCTTAGAAGAAGTAGTTCTATTATCTTGGTTCTTGTCAACAACACTTTTGTATAGCATGAACCCATATATAATCTAGTAAACTCTTTTCTGACCTATTTTCTCCAAGTTATACTAATATCACTTAATACTATGAATACACCAAATGAAGGTCGATACACTTGCTCCACAACATTCAATTTTTTCTCTAATGGGTAATTCTTATCAAAATGATCATTTTAATAGATCCAACAAACAATGGGATTACCTCCATTTTTGTCCTTAGGTTCATCTAGTTACCTAGTTTTACCCTTGCTAGATTTCCTAGATGGATTTGTCTTTCCTTTTCCTTTATTCTTAATCTTTCCATGTTGTTTCTCTCATGAAATGCCTTCATTTACTTATGGACTTCTTCCTACATTCTTTAATTAGAGAATCTTACCTACTACAACGATGGTTAGGTAAATATTTTGCATGTTCTAGTGTCACAATGTATTTTTCACCGAAGGTTGTAGCCCCTTCATAAAATGAGACAACATATATTCATCAACCACGTCCTTTATTTCCAACATAAGGCCCAAAAATGCCTTGATGCACTCCTGGACCTTGATTGTATGCTTAAGATCCATTAACTAGTTTTGTGCAATCCAAGTTTGATTCCCTGGTAAAAAATAAGCCTTCAAGGTCTATTTCATCTCTTTGTCATTGGAACTATCTATCACCAATGTGCTCCCTTGGAGGAGAAGAATCTTCAAGAAACATGCACAAATTGTGAAGCAATCAACAATTTGACATTCCAACTTTCCTTTAGAAAAGTTGTTGTTTAATACCAACTTTCGTAACCATAGATGTTTCCACCTAATTTTTCACTTTAATCACTTTAAGGGACGCAACACTACCTTATCCAAATAAAAATTGCAAGGAATGATAATATACCACATAAAGGAACCACAACATTGCATTGTTAGGGCAACACTCAAGGTGGGTGCCTAAACTTTATTAATGAAGAATGTTACAACAACAAGAGTACACATAGGGGTTTTTCCATTTCCTATGAATGATTTTTTATAAGTATAAATAAACTAAGGTTCTTTTGCATTAGTTCCACCCTACTTGTAGCAACAAACCTTTGAAGAAATCATGCAAGAGCATCTCAAGCGAGCCAGCGTGGAAGCAAAAGACAGTTGGACAAGCGCCAGCGCAAATTTTGAAATTACCTTGAAATTGATGTGCCATCTTAAATAAGATAATTAAGAAGGAGCACACTCATATAATGTAAACAGACCCTAAGAGATTCACTCTCATCCTTAGTAGGTAGAAGGCATTTATAGTAGTTAATGCAAGTAGATAGAATTCAATTCTAGATTAGACAGTTTTAAAGCACAAGAGGGAAACAAGATATAGACACCCTCATTGTGTATTGTAACATTAGTATGCGTGAAGAGCATAGAAGAGAAGCAGAGAGTTGTGTAGCAGACTCCATGTATAGAAGTTCTGAATTAATACAAAGAAAGTTTTGATTCAGACTCATGGTGTTCACATATTCTCTGTGTACGCATCTTTGAATGTTATGCTCATGAATGTTTTACTCTTTATGTCATGCAATTTATTTTATGCTATGTATGAATGATTTCTTGTTGAATGTCTGAAATCTGAGAGGAAAGGGTAATGGAATGAGTTTCAATTGTTTCTCTATCTGAGCAAGAGTTCCTGCAAGGGGTGCAGTTGAAGTGTCCGAAAGGAGTGCGTTGACAAAAGATTTAGAGGTTTGTCTCTGAAAGCTCAGGAGAGATAGATTTTGTTCTCATTCCCACAGAAGTGCAGTCAGGCACAAGAACCGTGCAAGGAGTGCGCAGACTGAGTGAAGTCTTAGAGTTTCAAATCTGAACGAAGCATTGAAAAAATGTTGTTGCAGGAGTGCGCAGAGTCAAAGGATTTCAACACTTGGAAGTGGTTGAAAGTCTGCCACAAGGAGTGTGCGCAAGAAGATCTAAAAGACTCGAAGTTGGAGAAATTTCAGAAGGATTCAAAGCCTTCGAAGTCGTTGAAGAAAAGGACAGTGACGAGAGGATGCAGGTGGACGAGCTCTAAGAGGGAAAGACGGACGGTCGAAATTCTCGATGGAGAATCCGCGAAGTCCCGTGAGCCGCCAGATCTCACAGAGGAGCAAGGAAGTTACAGCGAAAGCATCGACAAGTTCTAATCTTAGGAGGAGTAGGACCGTAGATCCAAGCCACAAGGGCCATTGGATTTATGCACAGATATTGTATCGAGTTTTCATGGGTGGAAGTCCCGTAAACCTTGCAACAGGAATCACGATATTCCAAAACGTGAAGTCTCGAAAGCTAAGAGGATTGTGTGGGCCATGGAGGAGTCAGCGAGTGGACAAGTGGCATACTATTGACATGGAGTCAAACTTCGTTGACCATTTCGGGGAATCATGGAGTAAAGTTCTGAAACCTTTGCATTAGGATTCATGATATCGCGAAGTCCGAAGTGCCGAAGGGGCGAAAGGACTGTTGAAAGGTCAACTGTGCGAACGTATCAGAGTTTCATCAAATCGGGATTCAGGAGTCAGGGAGACAAGTTTCTCGACATCGCGATCGCCAAAATCGCGATAGGGAAAATTTCGAAAGGAAGAGGAAAATTCAACACTGACTGTTTCGGGTTTCAGGGATTCGAGAGACCAATGCTTGACTGTTGGATTTGCAAAGTTGCGAAATCCGATCTCCCAAGTGTAAAGGGGGGATCCCATGCGGGTTTGTTGTGGGTGCAGATTTCCCAATAGGGGAATAGAAGAGTGGTTTAGAGTTCTTCGGGCCAAGTGTAAAGAAAATATCCTGTGTTGACGTGGACCTTATGACCTGCGGGTTGTGGAGGGAGCATGCGTCAGGCATCAAGAACCCATATGTCTACCTCCTATACATATCTCTCTTCAATAATACTCTAAAAATAGTCCTGCCATGCCCTAATCACTTGTCAATTCTTCCCTAGTCTTGACTCTCCAATGTCTACCTCCTCAAGTTGCACTATTCAAGATTAGAAAACCCCAAGATTCTTTACTCTATCTTATGACTAAATAACTCATGTGTCCAACCTACTGAATGAATCCTCTTGAGTGACTTAGAGTCTCATAGCCTCCACTTTAAATCAAAGAGGTGTACAAACCGTTTTCCCTAAAATGGGTTGTCTTACCACCACCTCCAAGGAAAAGTAGACATGTGGCCCTCATGCTACACACTTAACTATTAGGCAGTTACAACCAAATACTTGAATGATGTCCAAGGAATTCTAGTTGATTCCTTGTCATTGATGTTTGTGCCATTGTAAATGGCCTTATTACTTTGTGAGTTGTGTTAAAACCCCAAAATGTGGCACCCTTTCCCAACGTGCTCTTCTTATAAAGTTACACCTCGTGAACCAAGGAATGTACAACCCACTTGGGTTTTCATTATCGCCAAAATGCATCGATTTTCCATTTTTTCTTATGTAACCTATGTAAGAAGGTCACCTCATGGAAGATCCTATCTATTTGCCATGTTTTCTTCTCTTCACTCACCAAAAACATTTTCCATGTTGTCAACACTTAAGCTCACCTTACTCTTCCTAGTAAGACCACCTCATGCTTGCATCATCTGGATTTGTCACTTACTCATGACATGATTCTAATCTCACCTACACTACCTAAACATTCAAGCAAAGATGTCTACTACTAGTTGAATGTAAATGTATTACATATAGTCTCTCCAAAGTTTTGCTTATACTACTTGTTTCCTTGGCTTAAGGTCTTAGGTGAATTGTTAGTAGAAAACATATTTTCCATAGGGTTAATCCCTATGGGGTAAGTGTTATTATTGAGGTTGATTGTATTGAGAGAAATTGGAAAATAATTCTCGTGAGAGAAGAGGGGTTGACAGTATAAGATTAACTATCAACTTGCATTCAATAATTACAGATCCTCTACTAGTTGAGAGAGTAGCGGAAAAAGGTATCAAGTATCCTCTACTATCTCTATTGGAATAAGAAACGTGTATCGAGTATAAGTATCAATGTAATCAAACATAGGTAAACTAATACCAACGATTTCCATTTCTTTCAACATAGCATACCAATCAGAGTAATGTAGTTACAAGCATCAATCTCAAATACACTTGATTACAAGTATACCAGTAATGAACCATACAAATCAATGGGAAACACTATGCTTGGGAAACAAGCATGTGATACTAGTTCCAACATAGCTCTTACTTGATCAACTCCAACATGGTTACATAGCTAGCTCATTCTATCATATTGGCTAAAGGTTCATGTCATAAGCTAAGAACAATGATACATGTATTAAGAACTATGATCTCTATATAATATTCATAACTTTATGGTATACATAACATACACTAGTTAATTACAAGATATGTGTTACTATCAACCCCATATGTTGAATTAGACCAATATCACTAATTAGGCTAATTAATCTATTGCTTATGTTTCCATAACTATACTTGGACTTCTATCTTTCCTTATACTATAGATTTTATATAAGTTGAATCTATAATCACATGGTATTCAATTTTACTTGTATTGTGAATATAGAAGAACTGTAATGAATTCTAATCATATCAGGAATCAAACCTATTCATGTAATCTGCTAGCTTATATAGATATAGTGTTCAATCTAATAGGGTACCAAATTACAACCTCTAAGAGATCAATGGTTACTTTTATTCCATAATCTATGACTCTGTCAACTATAAGTAATACAAGATAGTTATAGGATCACAGGTACATAACTATTAACACAGATAAAGAGCATGTCGAATATGTTGAATATTGCATACATATAACAAACATATCAACTTCATCAATTTCTAATACAAGTTGTTGTTACACATCAAAATTCCTCACTTCGACAGTGTCATACTTTCATTGTCGCAAGTGTCATATGTGTCACATTTTTATTGTCACAAGTGTCGTAAGTGTCACATTCTCTTTTCCTAAGTGTGGCATCTCGAACAAAACCATGAAAACACTTGCTACAACCCATAAAACATGTTATAAGAAGAAGCCCCATCAATTGACAATCGAAACAAGTATTTTTACTAGGGATTTACTCATCTTGGTGACTTTTTGGAAGATCAACACTCCCCTTCTCATACACAGGGAGCGATAGCACTTCTTGTCCATATCAGGGGAGCACTTAAGCACTCTATTGTCCATTCTAATAGAGCATTGAGTTGGTTGAGGGAATCTTGTAGGAAATCCCACTTTCCTCTAAAGACAACTATGGATGGATTGGTTTAGTTTGGCTCGAATCTAACTCCAGGGATGCATCTAAGGAAGATATCACAAATATTGGAGCCATATCCTCAACTAATTCCAAATATACCCAAGGTAGTTGAGCCTCTCAAAGCCCATAAATGGAGGCATTCTCATGGTGAAAAAGAGGAGAAAATCAACAAAGCATTGTTATTTTGATTGTGGATCTTTCGAGCAAGGGTTGGATGAGGAGGACTTGGAGAGGTTGTTGCAACATCAACAAAATATTGTAAGTTTCCTTTCAAAGTTCTCATCTCATATACTTGGCCTATTTACTTCAAGTATGTGGTTTCATGTGCATGCCTATGTTTAATTTTATTTCCATAGATGAATTTTCTTTGCCTAATCCATTAGAGTACAACTAATTCCGTTGTTTCTTGTTTCTCATTACAAGTATTGATTTTCATCGAAAGTTGGATCAATCTTGCGGATAAGAGCAACTAGGAAAAACATTGTAAGCAGAGTACATCCTACTTTACCTTCTCCTCTCTTTTTTGATAAGAAAAATGAGTTTATAGGAATGGTAGTGTCCAAATGATTATTTATGTATTGGTGTAGTGGTCAGTAATCCAAGGGAAAATTCACATGTTCGTAGGGGAATATTTCCGTAACAGAAATTGGAGACTCCAATGGGGATGAACTTTCAATTTTTGTTCCCTTTGTTCATCCAAGACTTGTTCCTATCCTTAGATCCTATTTACTGATTTGATTTGAATTTTTCATCTCCTTACAGAGCCTCGTCTCATAGAGCCTCTTACTGAATTTTCCTAAGTTACTGAGATTTTTTATCTCTTTCTCAAACTTTCCTCAAAACTAGAATTGCCCTGTAGTTCAAGTCAGAATGTTATTCCCTGATCAACACTCCCACAAAGACAAATTGGAAGTGTTGTAGTGCTTTGGTGTCTTTGTTACCAGAGTGTTGATTTTCCATTTTCTGGAAATTTCAGGGTTTCTTGCTTGTTGGGTATAGTCTTTGGATCTCCTTCTTTAACTCATAACTTATTTTGTCTGATCTTGGCTCCTATTTGACTAAAACTTTTTGTATTTCATTATTTTTATAATTTAATGAGTTTGTGTTGTCTTTCTTGATTGAAAAATCGACCTTTCTCTCTTATATTCAGTTCCTTTTTGCCAATCTTCTCGATTATCTAATTGATTAGAGGATTTGACAGGGAAGAATATTGATCACAAGTCTATTGATTTCTTTGTCTTTGATCTCTTGCTCAATTCTTGAAGACTATAAAGTATGGCTTTTGATTTCTTAGTTTTTTTAATCTTTGATTGAACAGTTTGATATTTATTTTTCCTTCCATCTCTTGTTTATTGTTGAGAGTGTCTTTGTTTGTATGCACTTTTTATTCTTATTCTTTTCAATCATCATAGTGAATTTTTTCATTATTAGTGAAAGAACAAATAATTTGACTAACATCATAATTTGCATCCACAATCAAACAAAGAAGTATTCATATGCATTGGTTTTGGATATTTAAAATTTTTTGTGATAATTTGGAAATTGTGTGAATTCTTGTTTGGGAACAAAATAACATAAAATTTTGCATTCTTGAGTGTTTGTTAGTGACAAAAAGAAACAAAACTCTTCTCCTTCTCGTAGTTGTAATTTCATTGAAAAATATGCATATCATTATTTTTACCTTCTTATGGAGTTGAGTCTCAAACATCATCAATTTTACTATCATTCACCCTTGCATAACAAACAATCACAAAAATAAGCACTAATTCAAATTGAACTAGATAATTTTATTTTTTAAGATCTTTACACCAACAATAGACTAGGACTAGAGCTTTGGAATAGGTTGTAAGAATAAGTCTCCAAATAATTCAATACAAACTCAAAATCTTGTGATAGGGAGAGAAAATCCAACCTTCATATAAGCATAGTTGGGATCCCCCTCTCACACAGGAGTTAAACATGAGGTCGCGTGCGAGAGAGAAATGAAGATTATCCCTCAGAGGCTTAACCAATCGTAGTGGAATGATCGTATATTGGGGGTTCTTATTTAGAATTAATTGTTTTCATTTGGTCTCAGAGCTTCGTGAATTCTAAATCCGTTTGGGGTCCTCTAGAGTTTACCGGTCCATATGTCCTCAGTTCTCCTAAAGAATTTTGAACTTGATATCTAGACAATATGTTCGAACCTGATTGTCGATTGTACCCACCAAGAGGATGAATGTGATTTGGTATCCTTAATGGCCATAATATTTAGGGTCCTTACACAAGGTGACGGTCAAGGGAATTCTTCGTTGTACCTGGATCAGACGTTGGTCAAACTCACTCGGGCTCCTTGGAGGTAACCCACGAGTAAAACCATGAGGGAACTTGCACTAAGGTGTAATTCTATTAAGCAGACATCCAACATAATTGATCCACCCGCTCAAATCCTATCCCCTTCTCACTTTGTTCACGCGATGTTGAATTTCATCACCAACTAGTGCGCTCATTAAGGGAAGTTATTATTTTTCTTATTGGTTTTCTATATTTTTTAGCGGATGTTGTTTGTTTACCTTAGTTTTCCTTAACATCAATATTGTGGATGATAAAGGTATTTGCAGATCACGTAGGATGCGAGGGTTACCTCTAGAAGGTTACGAACCCATACCTCCTAACTCACCTAAAGACACTTACCATGAAGAGTTCGAAACCTATTCGGACACTGGGAGTGTCGCTACTCCTTTGATCGAAAATCCTGAGGGAGATTTAGTAGTATTGCATGAAGGTCCTACCCCTCCTGCAAACCCAGCTTTGAAAAACCCTCATGATCCACACCTTATCCGAGTAGACTACTCAGGAAAAATCGTAGTTGAAGATCATCCTAGGCTATCGTCAAGGCCATACAATCAACTAGACATGGCACCACAACAACTAAATTTCAATGAAGAATATACTACCCATTTCTGCTCTACTGAAATGGTAGATCCACAACAAACTCTTGTTTTTCCTATATGGAGAACTCTATCGGGTAGAGATGTTTATGAAAAAAATAATTTTGGTTGACCACTCTTTGATCTTCCACATACATCTTCCACCATCGGTGTGGATGGAGGACCATCAGTTCAGCTCATTGACCATCCTTTCAGACAAACAATCAATACTGCTATCACTTTAGGACAAGTAACGAGTGAAATAGGAGTTGTTTTACCTAGTCATTTGCAAATTACTATGATGGTTACACCTACCATCCCTATTCAAGAAACGACCTCATACACCCCACAAAAACTTGTTGGGACACCTTCACATCAAAGAATGCAAAACGCGACCATACAAAAAAAATTGGCTACGGGACAAATCCCTATTGGGGGGTAATTCTCCGTTAGTGAAAAAATCTTGACTGGGGGAAACCATTTTTCAGTGGACAAATCCCAATTGGGAGGAAACCCTCATTCATTGGAAAAATATCAACTCGGGGGAAACATTCCTTCAGTGGAAAAATCCTGACTAGGGGGCAACCCCTTTCATCGGACAAATCCCAGTTGTTACCCAACCTATGGCAGGGAGGACAATTTCAAACTTATTTTACTGGAAACCCACGACAGTCCTAGGGACCACCCCTGAGAGGACCTTTTAATCAACCACATCAAGGAGGATATTTAAATCCCAACCCACAAGGAGGATCAATAAATCCCAATCCTTATGGACTATATTTTTTACAACCCTTCCCAGGTGTCTCGAATCCAACTTGGGGTCCTCATGGCCAATCATCCTTTCCTCCCCAAGGTAAAATCACTTACCCTCCTCAGGGTCAACCAGGTTACTTTCCTCAGGGGAAACCTGGTTACCTACATCAAGTTCAAGAAGGATATCCTCCCCTAGGTTACATTGGTTATCCTCCCAGGGCCAAATGGGTTTTACTTCCCCTTTTATGCAAATTGTTTAACAAATGAATCCCACTTTTGCTAGTCAAAATCCACAACAACAACATATGGGAGGACCTGATAGATACAACTATCCACCACAACCAGTTTATGATCCTATTGGTGTTCCTATGCCACACCAGTATCATCCTCAAGCTAATCGACAGGTACCGTTTTTAGCCACTTTAGATCTATTGGATCTATCGAGATTAATAAACAGTCCCATATTACACTCTCCTTTTTGGCCAGTCATCCCAGCTAAATTACCTTCTGATATTCCAAAATTTGACGATAAACTTGTAGAAGACCCTAGTAATCACATCATGACATTTCATCTTTGGTGTTCATCAAACTCATTGATGGAGGACTCTATCTGTTTATGTCTTTTCCGGCATACATTTACAAGTTCAACGGCTAAATGGGACATTGAGTTACAACGCAAAAAATTTCAATATTTTAATTCACTTGCCATGGATTTCCTCACCCACTTCCAATTGCCCATCAGATACGCGGAACTCTTGAACTCCCTTCGTTAGACTAACTCCATACACATTTCTGATCATATTCATGAATGGAGATGACGACAACGATGGTTGATCAAAGCAACCATTCTTAACCAATTATTGGATGAATGGTTCACAAAATCTCTATTACCTCCTATTTCTCATGATGTATCCATGGGTGGTATAGTCACAGAAGATGAAACCATTGCTCGTGCCCAATATTTGGATCTAGTTTATTCCCAATCCAATACTTTGTATGAATTGATCCCAAACGCTCCCCGCACACTAACTGATCCATCAAAACCATCCTCCATCGCTCATTTGTATGGAGTTATCAATTCTGTCAAAACCCAATCTGGTTCACAATCGACTGGCACAACCAATCATTCAATAACTTCCTCAACTACCATGAAAATCCACTCTCATCAAACTCCACCCCTACTCAAGTATCTGAAGTGAATGTAGTCCAATCAAATTCACCACAACAATCAAGGGGGAAAAAGAAAAATAAGAACAAACCCATGAAAAATAATAATCAAACTAAAAATACAAAAACACAAGAACAACCACCTGCTACTAAAAATTAACCACAACACAAACCGAAATTTCCATGTCTCATTTGTGCTGAAGATCACTACACATGAGACTATCCCCACTAGGAACAAGTTGCTAAATTATTTAAAGGAAATTCTCAACCCGTTGTCTTGACTCATCCTTTTCCATAACAATAGTCACTGGTTGCACAAAATCCTGCACCTCCACAAGGAGGCAACCCAAGTCAGCCTCCTAACAAGGATGCTTCATCGAGTGCACACATTTATATGTTTAATGGTGTAGATTTGACCACTCGCACTACGACATATGACACACCACGAGGTAAAACTGGTAAGGAAAATGTAACTAATGGAACTGCGCCTGATCCACCTTCCACTTTAGTTACCCCTCCGTCTGGACCTCTCCAAATTGAGAAACTCAATTTTGACTCTATATTACATCCACCTAAGAGCACAATCAGGAAGTCGACCTTTAATCCTAACTCTCGTGTTGCCCAAAAATACAACATTGTTAAATATTTGGCCCAAGCACCTTGTGCTATGTCAGCTCTCGAAGTTATACAACACTTCCCTAGCCAACGTAGAACTCTCTTGGAAACCATCAGAGCTATAGATCCTGATTCATCCAATAATATCACGTTCAATATGGATAATTTTAAATCGTGACTCTCTCAACAACTAGATTTCCAAATTGATGTCATTGTCCATAATCAACATATTCATCGCACAATCTTGGATGAGGGAGCATCAACATGTGTCATGTCCTTAGCTTGTTGGAAAGGCCTTAAATCACCTAGTCTTAATCAATATCCCACCATGTTAAAATAATTTGATGGAAGAGGTTTCCGAACTCATGGATTGTTACAATCTTTAACCATTCAACTCAGGGGAAAAATTATTTTCGTCGATGTATAAGTAGTTGACGCTCCCCTCAATTATAACTTGTTGCTAGGAATAAGTTGCTTTTATGATATGATTGTTGTCACTTCATAAGTCTTTTGATGTTTCCAATTTCCTCATCTAGATAAAATTGTGAGCATCAATCAGTTAGATTACTGCACCCCATATGCTTGCACTCAAATAGCCAACAATATTCCATTTTGGGGGGATTCAAAGATTACTTATGAAAGTGTAGGGGTATGTATACTAAAATATTATTCTCTCATGGGCACTTTCCTCACACCTCTTCCTCCAACCATGCAACATATCACAACAGTTAATATGATTTCGACTATGGTACATCAATATCTCAAATCATTTGATCCATGGATCATACCTAGTCCCTTAGAATTTGATTCACTAGGTGACAGTCTTCACTTATCCCTACAGAGGTTGATTATGATGCCATTTAGTATGTCTCTCCTTCACCTGACAACCAACATCTATTGGTGTCTACTTCTTATTTTTGGTCATATTAGTTAGATTCCTTATCCTCCACTTTCGATAAAATCCTACATATTTTTCCATCCGATGAATCCATTATGGAAATGCTTAGTATCAAGGAGGCACCATGGGATGACAACCACCATCGTTCATCCTTTCTTCCCAGTTTGGATGGTATTGAGAAAGATATTTCATCTATATTTACCACCGATATCGTCGACAATCCCCAATCTCCAATACTCACTCATGATACATTCTCTGAGGGGAATTTGGGAAACATATATCAAACAGTCAATGTTGACATATACACAAAATAAGGTATTGTCGAAAACATACAACTAGATGCCAATTGTTCAACTGAAGAGATTGAAACTTACACCACCTTGTTTAAATAATTATGCAACATCTTCACCTAGAGCTATGAATAAATTCCATGGATCGATCTTTCAATTATTGTGCATGAAATCAAAACTTACCCTGGAATTAAACCTATGAGACAGAAACTTCGCCCGGTTCATCCTAAGAAAAATGCAACAATCAAGGCAGAAGTGGTAAATTTACTACAATCTAGTTTTGTTTATCCTAAAATTTTCCGAATGGTTTTCCAACATTGTTCGGGTCGCCAAGAAATAAGGGACAATTCGTGTTTGTGTCAATTATAGGGATCTTGATGCAGGAGCATCGTCAGCAACCAAGAAAGCATGGATGCGGAAGATAGTTGGGGAAAGTGCCAACACATTTTTCACGTTTTGAAATGTTTTGAAAGATTAAGAAGTGGATATAAATGTAATAGCTAGAAGCGTACTTGCATTTATGTCTAGCTTTTGTAAACAGATCGTGAGCAATTTTCTCTCATCTGTCAATGTAAAAGACATTTAAGCCCAGTTAATGAAAGTAGGTAGGTTTGAATTAATAGATTAGACAATTTAGAAGAGCAGGAGGGAAAACGGATATAGACACCCTCGTCTTTGTATCATAGTAGTAGTTGTATCATTAACACATTAGCACAGGATAGAAGAAGAGAGTTGTAGCAGAGACTTGAAAAGAAGAACCCATGTACAGGAGATTTGAATTAATATATGAAGCATTGAATCAGATTCATGGTGTTATGATGTTTTATGTTTACACATGTTGAATGGTATGCTTATAGTTGTTTTATTCTCTCTGTTATGAATTTATTTTAAATACTGTGTGTACGTATGATTTCATGTTAAATGTTTGAAGTCTGAGAGAGAAAGAGAATGAGTTTCAATTGTTTCTCTTCCTGAGTGAGAAAAGTTCCTACAAGGAGTGCAATGAAACGTCCGCAAGGTGTGTGTTGACAAGGGTTTTGAGTTTTATCTCAGAAAGCTCAGGAGATATACCATTGTTCTCATTCCAGCAGAAGTGCAGGTGAAGCACAGAAGTCATGCAAGGTGTGCACAGGCTAGTGGAGTCCATAAACTTATCAAATAAGGTTGAAAGATTGAGGGATTGTTGTTGCAGAGGGTGCATAGAGTCGAAGAATCAAATACTTAGAAGTATTTGAAATATTTCCACAAGGACTGCGCGCAGGAGTCCTTTCGAGACTTGAGTGGCAAGCAAAATCTCAGGAGGGTCAGCACCTTTGAAAGTACTCAAAGGGAGATGAATATTGAAAACGTCTCACAGAAGTTAAGCCCCAGTGGGATAACACTGGTTCAATTTGCAAAAGTCGTCAAGGAGGGATCAAGCGGTTGAAATCCTCTGTGGAGAACTTTTGAAGTTGCGAGGACCGTGGGATCCAGTGAAGTTTCACAGAGGTTAAGCGTTGGATGAATCTACCCTTCGGGAGGTAAGAGTCAACGTGGACCGTTGATCGTGATAGTGGAGCTGTCAGGATCATTTCGGCATTTTGGTGTGTCGAGGTTCGGGAACCCGAGAAGGCAGTCTTTTGGGGATTGAGAATCTCAAACTTATGGTACCCGAAAGCCCGAAATAGCATGGGCTATCGGTTCTAAAGGAAGAAGGCACCATTTTGAAATTTGGGATTTCGAAGTGATATGGGAATGACAGTTGAAGGCTTGTTCAAGTCCTGAAAATTGAGAAGAGTGATAGGTGGCGAGATTCCACGTCAGAGATAGAAATAATTTGAGTGGAAAGGTGGCGTGTCTTCGTCAAATAGGCGGAGTCAAACCTTGTTGACCATTTCGAGGTTTTGGAGGTCAAAGGGCTGGGAGCCTTGCATCTGTATTCGTGAAGTTGTGAAGTCCGAAAACCTGATGAAGTGAAAAATTCCATTGGGAAGCCAACCTTTGCTAAACGCATCGGAATTCAGCATTTCGAGTGACAGAGGTTGTAGAGACAGGAACTCTCGACAACAGGGATCACGAAATCGCAAAACCAGAAGTCCTGGTTCGGTGAAGGGCATGATCTTACTGAGATCAGGAGGATTGAGTAATGCTTTGTGGTTGATCACATGGGGTATACTCATAAGGACCTATGGATACATTGCTGAGTGTACAAGGGATTCCCTGTGGGGAAAACCAAAGAGTCAATCAGACCCAGGAAGGAAGATTTAGAACGATCCTGAGTAGATCTCGGCTTGAGGGTCGAGGGTCTGCATCATTTGGTATCAGAGCTTGACTCTGTTTGTAAATTGCAGACGGAGGAAAAAGGAGGAAGAAGAGTACTCTGATACGCACAAAAGTGGTATCAAAGCTGCAGAAAAAGTCTTTGCTTTCTGTAGTAGAGAAAAAAGGAACATTTTACAGCCATGCCACTGAGAAGAAGAGACAGATCAATGCTTGATCCAACAGTGGAGAGGGAAATGCACGAACTATGTGCCAGGCTTGATGCCATGGAGACAACATAGAGGTGCACAGTTGATGTTGGGGATATCAGCGAGGCTGAAAGTGAAAATCAAGTCAAAAACGAAGGAGAAGAAGTTGCAGTTGAAGATGCTGCAGATGAACACCTATTCAGGGTTGTTGCAAGGATAGGTGCCAGAGAAAAAATGGACATTCCAATGTATGAGGGAAACCTAGATTTTGAAGAGCTTCTAGACTGGATTAGAGCTCTGGATAAATACTTCGACTATGAGGATGTTGAGGAAGACAAGAAAGTAAAACATGTCATTACCAGACTTAAAGGGCATGCAGCATTGTGGTGGGATGAACTGGAGGCTGACAAACGCTACAAAGGCAAGCAGAAAATAAAAAGATGGGATAGAATGGTTGCGAAGATGAAAGCCAAATTCATACCCAAGGACTATCAAATTACTCTGTTTCAGAGGATGCGGAATTTGAGACAGAAGCTGATGTTAGTGAAGGAGTACACTAAAGATTTCTACAAGATAAACATCAGAGCAGATCATCGGGAAAACAATGATGAAAAAGTTGTCAGGTACATGAATGGCCTGAGATATGACATCCAATATGAGATGAACATGATGATCATTTGAACTGTAGAAGATACTTATCAAATGACTCTGAAAGATGAAGAGAAGCTGAGCCGAAAGCAAGGTCAAAGAGGCCGAGGCAGAAGTCAAGCCAGAGGCAAAATGATTGCCCAAGACAGAACTCAGAAATCTAAAGAAGAGGGGAAGAAACCTCAAACTCAACCTGAGAGATGTGGAATCTCACAGAGAGGGCAGTATGCTGATAGAAATACTTGTCCTCGAGCTAGAAGGAGAGGAAGAGGCAGAGGAGGTGAAGTGAAATGTTTTGTCTGTGGGAAAAATAGACATAAATCTTATGAGTGTCCAGATAGAAAGAAAGAAGGTGGTGAGACTCACATTTCCGAATCTCAAGGAAAAAATGTTGAGGCAAAATATGTTGAGGGCGGAAGATCCTTAATGATGAGGAAAGTTCTCTTGAAGCCAGAGAAGGAGGCAGAGAACCCAGCCCAAAGAAACAGTCTGTTTCGGACTACTTGCAAAAAAAAAGACAGGGTATGCAAAGTCATCGTGGACAGTGGTAGCACAGACAATCTCGTATCTACGGAGATGGTAGAAAAGCTGGAGCTGGAAACTATCGTACATCCAAGCCCATACAGAGTTTCATGGCTACAAAAAGGACATCGGGTAAATGTCACTAAACAATGTTTAGTTGAATTTAAAATAGCAGGATATAAGGATGAAATATTATGTGATGTCATTCCCATGGATTTTTTTCATCTATTGTTGGGTAGACCATGGCAATATGATAGGAATGTGGTTCATGATGGGAGAAAGAACACATACACCCTGGAGAAAAATGGGAGAACGCACATGTTGTTGCCAATCAAGGACAAAGAAGTGAAACTAGAGGTGAGCAACACTGTACTTCCCATGAGTGGGAAGGAACTTCTTAAGGAGGTTAAGAAGAAGGAAGACACACAATTTGTTGTGGTCAAGAAGCCTAGAATTGTTTTGACCAGTACAAGAGTGGATTATTTACCAGAGGAAATCCAGAAGTTGCTGGAAGAGTTCGCTGATATAGCAGTGGATGAACTACCTTGTTCATTGCCACCGATCAAGAGTATAATCCATCACATTGATATTATACCTGGAGCCAGTTTACCAAAAAAAACAGCATACAAATTGACGCCGTAGGAGAATGAAGAAGTCAAGAGACAAGTCCAGAACTTAATGGACAAAGGATTGATTAGAGAAAGCTTGAGTCCATGCATTGTTCCAATAGTTCTCATCCCAAAGAAAGACAGAGGCTGGAGAATGTGTACAGACTCAAGAGTGATCAACAATATTACCATCAGATATAGATTTCCATTACCAAGGATGGATCATTTGATGGATTGCTTGAGTGGAGAAAGATTTTTTTCAAAGATTGATTTGAAAAGCAGATATCATCAGATTCACATGAGAGAAGGTGATGAATGGAAGACAACATTCAAGATGAATGAGGGGCTGTATGAATGGCTTGTTATGCCATTTCTCTTAATGAATGCACCCAGTACTTTCATGAGATTGATGAACGAAGTCCTGAAGGATTTCATTGGGAAATTCGTCATTGTATATATTGATGATATATTAATTTATAGTAGGACAGAAGTAGAACACTTAAATCATTTAGCTACAGTGATGAGGAGATTACAACAAGAGAAGTTGTTGATTAATATGAATAAATCATCATTTATGAGGACAAAACTCATTTATTTGGGTTTTGTTATCTCTGCAAATGAGTTGAAGATGGATCCTGAAAAAGGTAAATGCAATTAAGAATTGGCCATCGCCAAAGAATGTGTTTGAAGTTCGAAGCTTCCATGGTTTAGCTAGTTTCTACAGGAAATTCATACAAAACTTCAGTGGAATTAGCGCACCAATGATGGATATGGTGAAGAAAAGACATAAATCTTTTCACTGGATAGAGGAAGCAGAGAAGAGTTTCAACCTACTGAAGAAGAAGATCATTGTGCAACCAATTTTGGTTTTGTCAGATTTTAGCAAGACATTCCAGGTCAAGTGTGACACAAGTGGATTTTCAATAGGAGCAGTATTGAGCCAAGATGACAGACCGATCGCATACTTCAGTGAAAAATTGAATGAAGCGAAGGTTAAGTACTCCACATATGACAAGGAATTCTATGAGGTCATACAAGCGCTGAAGAAATGGAGACACTATTTGGTTCCCAATGAGTTTGTTTTGTATAGTGATAATCATGCTTTACAATTCGTGACTCAACAGGAGAAGTTGAACCAAAAACATGTTAAATGGGTTGAATTCATGCAGAATTTTACTTTTGTGATTAAGTATATTTTTTGAACTGCTAACAAAGTTGTTGATTCTTTGAGCAAGAAATGTTTGCTTATGCAGGAATTCAGTGTCAAAACTTTGGGTTTTGATAACCTCAAAGAAATGTACAAGGATGACCCAGATTTTAAGGAAGCGTATGAGGCATCTGAGAATCCAATTCTCAGGGACAGAAGCTAGTGGATTGAATACATGATCCAGGATGGATTATTGTTTAGGGGAAATCAACTATGCATTCCAAAATGCTCCATGAGGGAGAATTTGCTGAAAGAAAAACACAATGGAGGATTGGTCAGACACTTCAGTCATGACAAAATGTTCTCAAAATTGAATGGCTCGTATTTTTGGCCAGGGATGAGGATAGATGTCAATAAATTTGTAGACAGATGCAGAATTTTCCAGCACACAAAAGGGAAAAGGAAGAATACAGGGTTATACCAGCCATTACCCATACCAAAAAGGTTGTGGGACATAGTGAGCATGGATTTTATATTGGGACTGCCAAGGACACAAAGGGGCTATGATTCGATCTTTGTGGTAGTCGACAAATTTTCAAAGATGGCACATTTCATACCATGCCAGAAAACCAGCGACACAACTCATATTGTGAACCTGTTTTTCAAGGAAGTCGTCAGACTTCACGGTTTGCCAAGGAGTATTGTTTCTGATCGAGATACCAAATTCATTGGACATTTCTGGAGGACTTTGTGGAAAAATTTGGGGACAAGTTTTTCTTTTAGCTCAGCGTATCATCCTCAGACGGATGGGCAGATAGAAGTCGTGAACAGAAGCTTGGGGGATTAGTTGAGGAGCTTAGTGACTGAACACCACAGTCAATGGGATCACATTCTGCCACAAGTGGAATTTTCTTACAATGATTCACTCAACAAAAGCACAGGGCAGAGTCCAATCTATATTGTATATGGAATGCAACCAAGGGGAGTTTCTGAATTGAAAGATTCGAAACAAAATGAATTCAGAAGCGCTATTGCAGAGGACTTTGCAGAAGCAATGAAGGAGCTTCACAGCCGAGTCAAGGAGTGATTGCAAACTTCAAGTCAAGAATACAAGCGGAGAGCAGATCAACACAGGCAAGAACTTCAATTTGAAGTTGGTGATCTAATTCTTGCACATATGAGGAAGGAGAGGTTCCCAAGAGGAACATATAACAAACTGAAGATGAAAAAGATTGGACCATGCAAGGTCGTAAAGAAATTTGGGGAAAATGCATATGAGATTGAATTACCCAATGGGATCGGAATTTCACCGATATTCAACGTTGTGGATTTGTACCCTTACAGAGCTGAAGAAACAGGAGAAGAGGAGGAACAAAAAGAAGTTAAATGGACAAAACAAATGCATGTAGCTGAAAATCCATAGATGGGAAGCATAATTGACAAGAGGATTAGAAAACAGACCAAGAGGAAGGACTATTTTGAATACTTGGTCAAATGGAAGGGACATCTAGTTGAAGATGCCAGTTGGGAGGATGAAGTAGAAATTCATAAGCATGGACAGACCGTCCAAGAGCTCATGAATAGGAGTTCATGAAAATTTTCAAGCAAGAGAGTATGATGTAGGATCATCGTCAGCAACCAAGCAAGCATGGATGCGGAAGACAACTGGGGAAAGCGCCAACACATTTTTCACGTTTTGAAATGTTTTGAAAGATTAAGAAGCGGATATAAATGTAATATCTAGAAGCGTACTTGCATTTATGTCTGGCTATTGTAAATAGATCATGAGCGATTTGCTCTCATTTGTCAATGTAAAAGGCATTTAAGCCCAGTTAATGAAAGTAGGTAGGTTTGAATTAATAGATTAGACAGTTTAGAAGAGCAGGAGGCAAAATGGATATAGACACCCTCGTCTTTGCATCATAGTAGTAGTTATATCATTAACACATTAGCATAGGATAGAAGAAGAGAGTTGTAGCAGAGAGTTGAAAAGAAGAACCCATGTACGGGAGCTTTGAATTAATATATGAAGCTTTGAATCAGATTCATGGTGTTACGATTTTTTTGTTTACACATGCTTAATGGTATGCTTACAGTTGTTTTATTCTCTCTGTTATGCATTTATTTTAAATACTGTGTGTATGTATGATTTCATGTTAAATGTTTGAAGTCTGAGAGAGAAAGAGAATGAGTTTCAATTGTTTCTCTTCTTGAGTGAGAAAAGTTCCTGCAAGGAGTGCAGTGAAACGTCTGCAAGGTGTGCGTTGACAAGGATTCTAAGTTTGATCTCAAAAAGATCAAGAGAGATATTGTTGTTCTTATTCCAGGAGAAGTGCAGGTGAAGCACATAAGCCATGAAAGGTGTGTGTAGGCTAGTCGAGGCCTTAAACTTATCAACTAAGGTTGAAAGACTGAGGGACTGTTGTTGCAGAGGGTGCATAGAGTTGAAGAATCAAATACTTAGAAGTATTTGAAATATTTCTGCAAGGGGTGAGCACAGGATTCCTTTCGAGACTTGAGTGGCAAGAGAAAGCTCAGGAGGGTCAACACCTTTGAAAGTACTCAAAGGGAGACGGAGATTGAAAATGTATCGCAGAAGTTAAACCCCAGTGGGAGAACATTGGTTCAATTCGCAGAAGACTTCAAGGAGGGAACGAGCGATTGAAATCCTCTATGGAGAACTCGCAAAGTTGCGAGGACCGTGGGACTCAATGAAGCTGCAAGGAGGTTAAGCGTTGGATGAATCTACCCTTCAGGAGGTAAGATTCAACGTGGACCGTTGATCGTGATAGTGGAGCTATCAGGATCATTTCGGCATTTCGGTGTGTTGGGGTTCGGGCACCCAAGAAGGCAGTGTTTTGGGGATTGAGAGTCTCGAAATTTCGGTACCCGGAAGCCTGAAATAGCATGGGTTGTTGGGTCTAAAGGAAGAAAGCGCCATTTCAGAATTCGGGATTTCGAAGTGATGGGGGAACGACAGTTGAAGGCTTGTTCAAGTCCCGAAATCTGGGAAGAGGGACAGGTGGCGAGAGTCCACGTTAGAGATAGAAAGCATTTGAGTGGATAGGTGATGTGTCTTAGTCAAATAGGTGAAGTCAAACCTTGTTGACTGTTTCGGGGTTTTGGAGGTCGAAGGGTTGGGAGCCTTGCATCTGGATTCGTGAAGTCGCGAAGTCCGAAAACCCGATGAAGTGAAAAATTCCATTGGGAAGCCAACATTTTTTGAACACATCAAAATTCGGCATTTCGGGTGACAGAGGTTATAGAGACAGGAACTCTCAACAACAGGGATCGTGAAATCGCGAAACCCGAAGTCCCGATTCGGTGAAAGGCACGATCTTACTGAGATCGAGAGACTTGAGTAGTGCTTTGTGGTTGATCACACGGGGCATACTCATAAGGACCTATGGATACACCGCCAAGTGTGTGAGGGATTCCCCGTGGGGAAAACCAAAGAGTCAATCAGACCCAGGAAGCTAGATTTAGAACGATCCTGAGGGGATCTCGGCCTGAGGGTCGGGGGTCTGCGTCATATCTAAATAAGGCTTGTCTGAAGGACAATTACCCTATGCCCTTTATCAACCAAATCATCGATAATTGCACTGAAAGTGTCATTTTCTCTTTTATGGATGGATTTTATGGATATAACCAGATTGACATTTTACCTGTTGATCAACACAAAACAACCTTCATCTACCCATGGGGGACTTTCTCCTATCGGAAATTACCTTTTGGAATTAAAAATGTTGGAGCCACGTTTCAACAAGCTATGTCATATGCTTTCCACGACATCAAACATATTGTTGAACCCTATCTCGATGGCTTGCCATCTTATTCGTCTCGTCGAAAATATCATATTGGTCATTTAAGGGAAATCTTTCTTAGATGTAGGTTTTACAACATACGTTTGAACCCCCATAAATGCATTTTTATTTTTGAATCAAGGAGACTCCTCGGCTTCATAGTATCCAAAGATGGGATTAGGGTGGATCCCTTAAAATTCAAATCCATTCTCGCTTTACCTCCTCCAATAGTCTTACCCAACTACAAAGTTTGCGAGGGAAGGAAAACTTTCTTCATCGTTTTATATGCAATTATGCCGAAATTACTAAAGGATTCATGAGACTACTGCAGAAAGATGCCCCTTTTATCTGGGATGCAACTGCTCAATTCTCATTTGATGATATCAAGCATGCTTTAATGAATACATCGCTTTTACATCCACCCAACTATACGAAAGATTACATAGTTTATATGGTTGCCTCTACTTCCACTATTTCCATGGTGTTAGTACAAGAGGATGACGACGGTGCTAAACATGTGATCTACTACTTAAGTAAGATCCTTTCAGGTCCTGAACTTTGTTATTCACATGTTGAAAAGTTGGCTTTGGTAGCAATCATTGTTGTCCAAAGGTTTCACCACTATATTTTTCTTTTCACTACCACGGTCATTGTTGAATCGAAAACCATGTATCACATCTTGACTCATCAAGTACATGGGGGAAAATATTTCAAATGGATCATCATTCTCCAAGAATTCGATCTCGGGTTTGCCAAATCCAAAGCTAAGAAATCGTTGGTATTTGCGGAATTAATTTGCGACCTTCCCCATACTAATGAGAATATTGAGCCCAGTGATCCCCTTCCCGATGAATCCTTGTTCCTCATTAGTACGTCTGATCTGTGGTATGGAGACATTCTTCTCTATCTCTAGACCTAATGCTTCCAGCCAAGAATTTCATGTGATGAATGACATCGCATTAGAAACCATTCAAAGAAATACCTTATCATTGGAGACACTTTGTATCGTCGAGGTATTGACATTGTTATACGACATTGCTTAACCCATGAAGAGGTTGAACAAGTTTTAAATGACTGTCACATTGGAACTTGTGGAAATCATCTTTCTAGGATGGCTACAACCCAAAAAATTTTACGTGTCGGTTATTTTTTGGCCTTCCATATTCAAAGACTACTTCGAGGCCATTAAAAAATGTCCACCCTATCATATCTTTCAGAAGAAATCACGTTCCCACCCAACTCCACTCCATCCCATTTTCGTCAACGGCCCCTTTGCAAAATGGGGTATCGATTTCATGCAATGTAAGCCTACCTCAACTGGGGAGCATAGTTATATTATCATCGTCGTCGATTACTTCACTAAATGGGCTTAGGATATGCCTACATTTATTAATGATGGCTGAACTGAAACACTTTTTTTGTTCAATCACAACATCACTCGCTTCGGAGTCCCACAAGCTATTGTAACCGATCATGGATCTCATTTCTAGAACCAGATGATGGGTGAATTGTGCACCAAGTTAGGTTTTCTTCATGAAAATTTATCTCCTTACTATCCTCAGGAAAATGGACAAGTTAAAGCCATCAAAAAATTCCTGAAGACCATGCTTCAACGCATGGTGGGGGAAAACAAAACCTCTTGGCATTTGCATCTCTTCTCTACACTCTGGGATTATCGGACTTCAGTTAAAACCGCCACTGGATTTACACCCTTCTAGTTGATATACAGGTTGGAAGCATTTTTGTCGATTGAATGCGATATTTCATCCTTGAAACTCACCATAGAACTCCTACCCCATATTTGTGTCGATGAAAAACGATTTTATATCTAGCGAAGTTGGATGAAACTCATCGCGATGTTACTCTCATTAATGAGACATATAAAAAATGCATAAAGACTCAATATGATAAGTCTATTCAACCTCGCTCTTTTGCAAAAGGAGATCTAGTCCTGGTCTATGACCAATATCATGACAAACTTGGTGCAAGTAAGTTAGAACCTATGTGGCACGGGTCATACATCATGAAGCGTGTGCTATAGAGAGGTGCCTACGAGTTAGAGGATTATGATGGATTATCTCTCGGTAAGCCCTGAAATGGGTTTTACCTAAAGAAGTACTATGCATAGAATATCTTGCATGTGTGCTTTGTACATTATTGTACTATATGTTTTTGGTTTGGTGTGTCTTTTCTTTTGCGTGCATGAGATTTTTCCCATTATTTAAAGCTTCTTATACATTGCTTTGTGCTTGAATGCGCATATTTCATCATCCTTTCCTATCTATTTTGGATTCGTGGATGGCACTAGCCGACATACCTAGAATATCGCTTATGAAACTTGGTTCATCTACCACTCTGGTGAGTTAGTGAGTTCGGGAGGAATCTGCCTTAGATATGCAATCAATAACATTGCAAAATATCATGTTGTCATTGGAATTTTAACCGAATCTTCTTCTTTAGGTATATCCAATTGATTATCAACCTTGATTCTCAACACGATGTTCATCAACTAAACCGTGAATATGTTGTTCATAATCCATTTTTGCTACGTCTCCATTTAAGGGTTTGTCATCTTGAGAGATATTTTTAATTTCTAGAATATAGAGATATATATAGAGAACTTAATACGACTACAAATTCGTCATAAAATTATATGTTGGATTGGTACATTGAAAATAGATAAACATTCGAAACATAAAACATGTAAATAAAAACATCACATCATTTGAAAAAAAACATAAGTAGCCATCGCAAAATTCGTATATATATAGGCATGTATATAAAATAGAAAAAGTCTTTTCAAAATACATCATCCAAAAAGTACATAGCAGGGAAAAAGGTGGGCCATTATGTCCATGATATCATCATAAAAGACTAATGTGTCAAGATACTCTACTCGTCTTCCTGCTCTACATTGTACTCAACATAGAACACAACTTCTCTGGCCACTCGTCGTAGCAAATGACTAAGGCCTTCAGGCAGCCCAACTGTATGTCTTTAAAGATGTAAGGGTACATCTTATATCCTCATGGAAGGAACGCCCTTGGTCACCCACAGAGGTTCCTCTCCACCTCTCAGAGTCCTCCTACTGTGATGTCAACCTTTGTTTCCGCATGAGCATCTCCACGACGTCCTAGTGTTGGAATACCCATCGGATGTGAATTGCCCCTGTATGCATGATGAAAACAAATGGCTTAGATCCCTCATTGTACAAAAAAAAAATACATATATACATATATATAAAAAAAAACATTGTTGCAAGGTCATGATCTTTCGTATTTTACCTATGTGTCACATTGTTCCTCTTCGAGGAGCACTAAATTTGCATTTCCCGTAAAGTGAACTCCAACATACGAGAAATCCTCTATAACCATGCATTATCTTCTCCACCATGCAAAAACGTCAGCGGTAAAGCAAAAGGCTGAGGGTTCATTCCCCAACCTAGGTGAAAGACTCATCCACCTCTCCATCTGGAGCTCAGATGTGGGGAGTACTATCAATGCAACCTGCGGTTGCGTCTGTGGTAATCACTCTAGAAATAATGAAACCAAGAAATATCAGTATCAAAATTGTTTCTTTCTTCCTGTTCTACACTTAGATATCTACTCTTTGATGTTTCTCAAGAACCCTGAAATCCAGTTAAAAATATTGGGCTCCAAGCACTGAATAACATATGATATATGAGACTTGGAAGCAAGGTGGGCACTGGTGCTTCCTGCCAGTTTTGTGATAGTGAAGAGAATGAATCGTAGAGATAGGTCCATCACATCTTTGATGACGATTCTTCCCCCCTACCAAGCGTGATCCCAACACACAATACTGGGAAACATATGCCTCTTTCAGTTGTGGAGTAGACCAATGTCCAAACAAAAGGATAGGTGATCCCCTCTTCGAGATCCCCATCAGGAAATACAAATCATCAATGTCGATCTAAAACATGTGAGATCCTATCCAAAATGCTTTCTCATCATTGTCCCATAACCCAATCAGATACTTGAGTAAAATGACTTATTTTCTCATGTTTTGTAGCTTGAAGTACTTTAGAAAACCGCATTTTTGTAGAGCCTCCCTCACTTGAGGGTCTTGTAAGGTAGCCATATCATCAAATTCATGTTCTCTTTCCTTCCATTCAATCATGTTGGCTAGTGAAAACCTGCAAATTCACAAAAGAATCACATTAGCCAAGTTCCAAGAAGAAAAACTGTTTTTTCACAGCCTAAAAACCAAAAACAAATTCAACTTTTGCACCAAAGGCTCCCTGGAAATAAAAACCAAAGCGCTAGTGCTCCCCTAGAAGTCATACTAGGGCATTGAAATCTCAAAAAACGCCCCCCTCAATTGCTTAAGGTAGCGATGATCCTGTTCGACGCTCTAAGGCTTTCCAAGGAGCCCAAGCTCATGAAATAAAGGCTGAAATTGAACAAAAATACATGTAAACAAATGATAAAGGAAAGAGAACCAACTTGATCCAAACGGAATCGTGAATGGTCGCATGTAGCTTCTGGAGTCAACGCTGAAAAATCGCCCCAAAGGGGGGAAAACCTCAAGGAAAAAGACAAATGGTAAAATGAAAGGTGAGAATAACTTGTTTTTTCCCTAATTGATTTTTAATATGTCCAAATTGAGTCATTTGCACCCTTTTTCATATTAATAATATTTATTTTTTGAGTTTTTTCTTAAATTATTGTCGATTTTGAAAGAAACTGCTGACATTTTTTTTCGCAGAATAACTTGATTATGCAGGAAATTATGGAGCATAGTTTTTTTATGACCTTGTGACGTTATTGATAAAACTTTGTCATACTTCAATCTCATTAATATATGAAGAGACATCTATTGGGCGGTAGATTACCCCTTTTTCGGTCCCAGCAGACGAACTATGAAAAAGGAACGCTCTAGTCAATCTCGGCTAGAAGAGTTATTCGTCGTATGATTTTATACTTTTTTCAGACCTCAGAGACTAAAATTAAGAAAAAGGACAACCTCAAAGTTTTCTTTAAGTTATTTTCAAACTCCCTAAACATGAAAAACAACCGAGTTTTCCTTCTCTAGACTCGCAAAACTACACATTGAAGCGTCCATCTGTGGAAAAACCCTTACTTCTTCCAGTTCGTTAAATAAAGAAAGAGGAACTTACTGAAGGTGAGTTATATCGAGCATGTGTTACCCTCCTTGATCTCATTAAACAAAAAAGAGGTACTCATCTATTTGGATGGGGGAAAAATTGAAGGAAGTGGGTCAAGTTTCTTGAGATATTTTAAGGGAGCTCTTAATGGTCGCCCTTCAACACGTCACTTGTTTTCACCTCACCATACACTTGGATAATCCATTAGACTCCGCACTAGTCTTTCTACTCCTTTGTCTCATCCAAAGAATTCCCCAACACTCGCTGCATTATGTTTTGGTCCACTCTGAATCTATGATGACAAGTATTATTTCGTGCCTCACTGTTCAAGGGAAGTCTTCACCTCAAAAGTCATCCATCTAAAATGTCACCAATTCCCATACCTGTGTCAATCCATTTTCATCCATTATATCTTATCACTTTCCTGTGACGAGTTTCATGTCAATTGATGGGGGATACATCAATGCTCTCCTTCGATGAGTATTTTCTTGTCAACTTCAACAAATTATCTAGGAAATAGACTTAGGAAAACATCAGTACCTTGGGACATGCATGCCTCAATGGCATGCCTCCTCGCATTCAACAGTGGGTATGTATCAATGACCCATGACCGACTGATTCCACGAATGTTCGACTTCAACTCATTATTCACATTCGTTGGATTGTACTTTAAAAGTACCTTGAGAATCATCAACATCAATGGTGATTTCTCTCGCACTTGTTAACGGTATACCTCAATGACCGATAATCAAATGGTTTTTGTCATGTTCAACATCAAATCATCTATTCACATGGACATAATCATACTATTATAGGATTGAGATGAAGACCCTGGGTTGAGTATTCATCTGCATATACACTTTACCCAGGTTGCAATGGTGATTATCCAACTGATATACATGTTTTAACATAGATCCACTTTGTATTGATATGTGGCTATGTTGTTATCACATCGTAGCTCCATTGTGTATTCTTTCGTGGCTGCGATCAAGTCAGATCATAGAGAGATGAATCCACATTGTATCTTTGGTGGTTGCGATCAAGTCAGATCATAGAGAGATGGATCCACATTGTATATTTGGTGGCCATCTCCTTAGTCAATATCATCATGGATTTGCAATGTATTTATTGGCAACCGTGCTTTGAGTCAATTGAATTCTAAGCATAGGTATGCATTCCTCGGGAATGGAACGCATATTAACATTGTTTGATGGTTGTTTGCAGCTTCTACTAGGTTCTCCAACTCCATACCCTTGCTTCGAAGAATCTACAAAGTGTTTCGGCCATTAGCATTCCTTTTCTGACTTCACACTTTGGGGGGAAATCTATTACACATCAAAATTCCTCACTTCGACAGTGTCGTACTTTCATTTTCGCAAGTGTCAAACTTTTATTGTCACAAGTGTCGTGTCGCATTATTTTTTCCTAAGTGTTGCATTCATATCAAAATTCCTCACTTCGACAGTGTCGTACATTCACTATCGCAAGTGTCATAAGTGTCACACCTTTATTTTCACACGTGTCGTAAGTGTTGCATTCGTTTTTCCTAAGTGTCACATCTTGAACGACACCATAAAAACACTTTCTACAACCCCTAAAACATGTTAGAAAAAGAATCCCCACCATCTGACAGTCCAAATAAGTATTTTTACTAGGGATTTACTCATCTTGGTGACTTTTTAGAAGATCAACGCTCCCCTGCTTATACACAGGGAGCGCTAGCACTTCTTTTCCATATCAGAGGGAGCACTGAGTTGGTTGAGGGAATGTTGGAGGAAATCTGACTTTCCTCCAAAGACAACTATGGATGGATTGGGTTAGTTTAGCTCGAATATAACTCCAGGGTTGCATCTAAGGAAGATATTACAACTATTTGAGCCATATCCTCAACTAATTCCAACTATACCCAAGGTACTTGAGCCTCTCAAAGCCTATAAATGGAGGCATTCCCATAGTGAAAAAGAGGAGAAAAGAAGAAAAGCATTGTTATTTTGATTGTGGATCTTTCGAGCAAGAGTTGGACAAGGAGGACATGGAGAGGTTGTTGCAACATCATCTAAAAATTGTAAGTTTCCTTTTGAAGTTATCATCCAATATACTTGGTCTATTTCCTTCAAGTATGTGGTTTCATGTGCTTTTATATGTTTAATTTGATTTGCATAGATGAATTTTCTTTGCCTAATCCATTAGAATAGAAGGAAGTCACTTGTTTCTTGTTGTTCATTGTAGGTATTGATTTGCGCCAGAAGTTGGATCAAGCTTGCAGATAAGAGTAGCTAGGAAAAACGTTGTAAGCAGAGCACATCCTACTTTACCTTCTCCTCTCTTTTTCAATAAGAAAAATGAGTTTATAGGAATGGTAGTGTCCAAATGATTGTTTCTGTCTTGGTATAGGGGTCAGTAATCCAAGGGAAAATTCACCTGTCTGCAGGGGAATATTTCCGTAATAGTTGTTCAAAGTTGAATTATACTACTATGTTTCCATAATCTATCACAACATTGAATTACACTACTAACAACAACTAAGCTCCATATTAGACACAATTTGGTTATGGTAATGATGTGCATGCTCTTCCCTAATTAGTGATATGAGATCTCCTTATTGTGTCCTATCAATAGTATATAGATAAGTATTAGTAAGGATCATTATGTAACCTACATTGCAGGTATCTCTTTGTTCATACTATGTGTTGCATTCATAACATTAAGAATGGGTGTTGTAAGATCATGAGATCAAACATCATATATATAGATAGCTTTATCATGAATTATGAAGTGAGATAGATATGTATTTTCCCATAATACACTGAGCTCATAACATGTAATAAGAGCGACCATTCATTAGAGATAATACTTGATATAGAATAGCTTATATACCTTGTACTATGGTGTGTGTATACAACTTCATTACTTACTCTAATAATGTGATGATTACTTACCTTTGTGCTTAACTTACTAACATTGATACCATATCTTGATCTTACATAATTGCTATATGTGTAGTATCAACTAGAAAGAATCCCTGAATGATCTTCAATTAATACGTATAAGGAAGTCAACTTAACTATGTCATTATTAATTATTGTTACGTGTTGATTATGTAAACACATGAATATAGTAGTAAGCCTAATGATATAGAAAGGCTAAGTAGCATAGCTATGAAATATTTCTACTTGTTATTGGCTTCATACCAATATAAGAAGCTCCCTAATCGATCACATGTCTAACTTGTCTTGTTGTGTTCATCAGCTTATAATGATATAATACAATTACTTCTATCTATGTAACTAGTGGTGTTAGAATGTATAGATAAGGTATGGTATTGATACACTATTCATGCGTGCTTATCTCTATAGTATATATGTACATGTTCTAATGCTTAATATGTAACCTTTCTTTATCACCAAAGCAATGGTAATAATATAGGGATAATATTAGGGAAATATTAATATGTGATTATCTGTAGCTAAGCTTTTATCAAGGATTGTGAACTTCAAGAAATGGTCATATTAGTGTTGTTTCTATATTATGGAAAGTGTTATGTGTTGGTTTAACTTATGAGATCAAGATTAGGAATGCAATCATTAGAGAAAACAAGGTGATTGCTTCTACTTATGTACATGCTAATATGACATATGAGAACATTTGTCCTACTATATATGGATTTCTAGAAGTACCTAATATAAGTGATGCAAACACTATGCCAATACCTATACCAGGTCCAATTAATGCAATGATACTAATACCTGCACTTATGTATTTAGCAGATTCCAATATCATGTAAGTAGTAACACGTATGTTCAAATATGATTAGATTAGGGAAAGTAAGCACTATTCACATGTTTCTTATAAGTGGTAGTATTGTTGTTTACTCGTCTTAACTGATATTGTGATTCCATAACAACGTTTGTATAGGTCTATGGTTTCCATATTATTACTCTTAGTATTAGTATCCAATGAACACCATTAATTGCATAGATTGATAGGTAAAGATTATCTCTTCTACTCTATTACCTTTGTTCCATAATATATGGATATGTGATATTCAATAAGGTAGATTATGTAATGACTAGTATATTGTTATTACACTATAAGTTATTTCCATTACTTTGTACTAGTTAATGATAGGCGTATTATGAGTAATTAATATACATGTAATAGTAAATGTGTATAACATGTTCATATATTGAAACCAATTATTATCATGGAAGATGCTTGTAATTAGTATTGAACAAGGGCTTTGTTACAATTCATAGTAAGTAATTGGTCAATGTTAACGATACTACATGCTTAGAAAGAGTAGTCATAAGCTATACCTCATCATGCTGACACTAGCTCTATGTGATAACCATTGACTCATACTAATACTTTACCCTATGTATGATATGGAAAGCTTGGTTCTACTATCCTTGTTTACTTAATACTAGTTACTCTTATCCATAAGTAACTCCATATCTATTAGCTCCTTAGTATTCATAGAGTTTACTAAGATCCTTTCATTGAACTACTTATCCATAATTACAAAGATAAGCAACTTGTTATGTTTCATTAGTGTAATCATGTAACTATTCATATGGGTTGTGCTTTGATCTCACTAAGAGCTATCTTGATATCATGGATTTGTTTACATATTAGTCGTATGATTTCACCTATCACATCTATTACAGAAAACACGCCCATACTTATCTACAATTACTAGTATGTGTTTAGTACTTATCTTTTTATACATGTACAAGCTCAAAGAATTAGGATGAACTAAGAGTAATGGAAATAATAGCTTACATTGGTTCCATATTCAACATGATAGCACTACTTATAACCACAACTTATACTTGCTTACATTGTATCCTCTTGCTTAATGGTATAAAACCTTATCACTAGTTTGAATATTGAGTAAGTTCTACGTAATTGATATGGAAATACAACTTCATTGTACTTACTTGATATGTGTTGTATAATAATGGTAATCGAGCCAATATATGAATCAATAGAATATGTAAGTAGAATGATCATAATCACTGACCTGTAGTAATAAGGAGCTTCCATATATAGTGAACATAACACAGTTTACCATACTTACACAAGTTAGTACTAATACCATTCTAACAACTTATGTCAAATATACAACACCTATTACACCATAAGCATAACCATTACATATGACAAGCTTAGTGATTGCTTTGAGTTCATACTAGTTATGATATCAATACTAACACGATGGAGTAAATTATGGTAATCAAGTCATTATTAGTGTTGTTTATTGTTTTTTTTATTCAATAGAGAGATCAACTTAGGGTGGCATGGCTAATACAAACCTATCGTATATATTAGGCGATAATCA
>JZKD02S0991808.1:0-13575 GCA_000966675.3 Picea glauca | reverse complement strand
GATCTTCATTTCAGCAGCATTTACATACATCTTGCAATATTTAGCACTGGTCTCACTACATTTACTTTTAAAGCCTTTACTTCATGCATTTACAAAGTCAAGCATTTCCTTTTATCTTGAAGTACTTTATTGCTTATTGTTATTTACTTGCAAGCAACAATATCTATTTTCATTATCTTTCAATGCAAGTATCTTTTATGTTTTGAATCTCTTTCATAAGCAATCTTAGTGAATGAATCATATATGCTGCTAGTGTAGATTGATATATTGTTATATTGTTTTTGTCTTTAAACTCCTAGAATACTAATTGTGCTTAGAATTATTTTGAGTCTTGGATTATTTTATTAGGGACTGCCCCCCTTGGCTTCGCTAGGAGTTGGCCTAGATGGAGTTGAGGATCAGGTGACAACACCTTGACTCGAGACTTGCCCCCAAGGACACACCCAGTGGATTGAAGATTTCCTCCACATTACCCAAGGTATGTATAAAGGCAGAAACAATACTCACATCCACCCAAGGAAACTGATGACATGGGTTCGCACGCATCAAAGTGTACCAAATCAAGTATCCCAGATGATCTACTGTCATTGCTCAGAAAGACATTCTTGGTGTACTTCCCAAGAGCACACCCCCTACAAACCTCCTGATGCTCAGTGTCAAACTGTGGCAATCCTGTCACAATCTCTCTCAACACCCTCAAAGCTCCATGATACAAGTGAGCCATCCTCCTATGCCAAATCTCACACAAATGACTGTTGTTGTTGCTACTAGCCAAAGCATGTAATGGATGAAAGATGAGTCTGTACAGTTTTCCATCACGAGTCCCAATCACTCTGGTTGATGTGATGTTGGACCCCTTAGGGTGAATGAGGACCTGATCTCCTCGAAAAGATACATCAAATACCCTATCCTTAATGGTGGAAAGTGATGTCAAGTTCTTCTTCATCCCAGGGACATACAAGATGTCCCTAAACACCATGGGTGGCCCCAACTCCCTCTGAAAGGAAATTGTGCCACGCCCAGCCGCCCTGACTATGGTGTTATTCCCAAGCATTATCTCCAATTTGACCCCTGACTCTGTAAGATCAGTAAAGTGCTCTCTAACACCAGACATATGACTGGATGCTCCACTGTCTATGTACCATACACTAGATGGTGTCTCAACTGTAGACAGACTGACAATCAAGGAAATCTCCCTCTCAAACTAAGAGGCGAACTCATCCTCCTTAGTCGATGTTGTTGTACCACCCTGCTTCTTCTTCTTCCTATTGGGACATTGTCCAGCATAGTGCCCCATCTTGTTACAAGCAAAGCATTTAACTTTGCTCATATCCCTATGTTGCTCACCTCCCTTCTGTTTTTGCTTGGCCCCACCCTTGGGACCCTTCTTGGTCTTCTTCTTTCCCTTTGCAGAAAAAACAAGATCCTGATCATCATCCCCACCACGCTGTTGACTAGTAGATCCTGAGCCAATCCTAAGCTCCTCCTGTACAAAGTCATCCCATAGCCTCTCCCAACTAGGCATATGCTCTCTAGCTACAATTTCTCATACAAAGCTCTCCCATGGTTTGGAGAAGCCATTTAAGGCTGTCCTCACCAACTCTGATGGATCCACTACCTCCCCCACAACTACCAACTCATCACGAATCTATGAAAACCTCATGAGAAATGAGGCGACCGAATCAGTCTTAGTCATCTTAGTGCCCCTCAATTTCTCCTGGAGCACCATCTTTCAGTTTTGGTTTGGACTCTGGTAAAGGCTACACAAGGATTGCCACATCTGAAATGCAAAGTCCTTACCAGACACATGAGGAATTATATGGTCTTTGACTGCATCTAGGATAGTTCTCTTGGTCTTGATGTTTCTCTTCCTAAACTCTACCAAGAACACTGCATCTGTAGGAGGAACCACAGGACTCTCCACAATATCCCATAACTCACCCTCCTCCAAAATCAAAACTATCCTAGCCTTCCAGGGAGACCAGTTACCAGCTCCTGCTAGCCTATCCTCCACCCTCAACCCTCCAACTGACATGGCTGCCCACTGATGTAAAATGACC
Organism: Picea glauca; assembly: GCA_000966675.3. Classification (NCBI taxonomy): domain Eukaryota; kingdom Viridiplantae; phylum Streptophyta; class Pinopsida; order Pinales; family Pinaceae; genus Picea; species Picea glauca. The sequence goes on along the minus strand of JZKD02S0991808.1, from coordinate 11,515 downwards.
AAAGAAATCTGTTGTCAAGGTGAGTTAAAATTCTGTCCACTGTTTGCAATTTATACCAGCCCTCTTGTGCCCTTAGGCTCTGATACCATGAAGAATTTTGAGGCTCTTTAGGCAGTCAACGCAGGTCTGATTTTTGGACTGTTTAATGGTCACTTTCAGGTCTGTTTTACCATTGTTTAAAGACTGCCCTCTGAGGTTGTATTGGCTGTTAAGAACAGGTCTGTTTAGGACTGTTTTATGGCCACCATTAGAACTGATTTCAAGCTCATTTTAATGCTCTTGTTTCAAGGTTAGATTAACAAATGTTTGTTTCCCCAAATTACTCTTTCCACAGTCATCAAAAAACTGGAAACACACCTCTGATCTTTACCACTTAAATGCTGATAATAAAATATGCAAACCATAAAATATTTAACACATGTATTTTTCTCCATAAGTGTCATTCTGGAAGGTATTGTCTGTCTTTAGTCTTGCAGAAAGTGTTGGAAGTTATTGTAATGCCTCCATAAGTGTTCTTTCTCCCTAGTCATCAGTAAGGGGGAGTGTTGGAATGTGTTACTTTGGAAGGTAATAATGTCTAGTAAGTTGTAAACCTATGTAAAAGAGAGTTATCCCACATCCATCATGGAGTAAAACACTCTTGTTATCTTTCATTATAAAAAGAGGTGAAATTACATTTATCCCACATGTATTACTGGGATGCAATTCATCCATATCTCTTTGCATATAATAGAGGTAAGAGAGACCCATGAGACACAATGAAAAGTGTTCTCTTTGTAAAGGGTAAAGCATTTGTGGAGGTGCTCTCAAGTGTAAGATTGGAGATTTCTAAAGAATAAAGAAGACAATACCTTCCCGTGGATGTTTCCCCATTTTGGGGTTTTACCATGTATATCTGGTGTACTCTCCTTTTTTCTCTTGTCTCTTTCTTATTATGATTATTTGTTGGTGTTATATGGATAGGAGGCTAGATTACTAAAGTTCTTTTGTTTAATATTGTTGCATGTTTATTCATATGTTTCAATATTTCAACATCACTAGTTGACTATCTCAATAGCGCCAGAAAGTCGCCCCGATCACATTGGTACAACTCTCCAGTAAGTCTTTTTGTGTGGACCCACCAGCCCCATTAAACCGCACCTATATCACTAACCCCACCCTCCAATAACCTTTTTTTCATGCACCCCATCCAAATGGCTACCCAAAACCAAGATTATAGAAACCGCGTTCCTAACTTGGAAAAGTTGTGTGATGAGTTGCAAAGCAAATTCGAGCACGTTCAAGTTGTTACCGATCAAAACTTTGCTACAATTAATGACAAGCTCCAAAAACTGGAAAAAGTTCCCAATCAACAGTCCCAATTTTTTACTAAATTCAAGGCAACTCAATTCAAGGAACTATCATTCCACCAAGATGGAGTTGAATCATCCCATACCATGGAGCCTCTCTCTAACCCCTTTGTTCGTGATCTGTGCCTTACTAAAATGGATGTGAATAAATTTGATGGCTCTAACCCCGCTGGCTGGGTCACTCAAATGGAACACTATTTTTCACTACATGGCATCATCGATGACTTAATGAAACTTCGTGTGGGTGTCTTGTATTTAGACCCAAAGCACTTGCAATGGTGGCAATGGCATAAGAATTCCCACAAAGGTTATATTGCTTGGACTCAATTTGTAGCAGATCTTTATGAACATTTTGAACTCGATACTCATCATTTGGGTCGCTTAAGTAAGCTTAAACAATTGGGTACAGTTGAAGACTACATCTCTACTTTTGAGCAACTTGCTTTTCGCACTAAAGGCATGTATGATACTTTCTTCTGAGAATGCTTTATTAGTGGTCTGATGGAAGAAATCCATGCCTAAGTCTTAATGGCTCGCCCTACCACTTGGCTCGAATCCACTCGACGAGCCAGGGAAGCACAACAACTTATCAACACCCAAATCAAAAAAACATCCTTTATTCCCCATCCCCATCCCACCAATCCCTCTTCTCCCTCTCCTCCTCTCAAGATTCACAAATTAACCCGTGCTAAAATGGAAAAACATCAACTTAAAGGACTTTACCACAATTGTGATGAAAAATATTTTTGGAAATGTAAGGAGCAAAAACTTTTTATGGCCATTTTAGAGGAAATTTTAGAAGATGATGGTGATGCTCTCCCTCAAGAACCCTTGCCTCAGCGAGATGATGGCATTACTCCCTTTTAATCAACCAAATGTGGAACCCCAAATCTCCCTACATGCCTTGATTGGTATTTCAGCTCCCCATACCTTTAAATTAATTGGCTATATCAAGCATCATAAATTCATTATCCTAATTGAAAATGGTAGCACCCATAACTTTATTCATTGTCGGGTCACCCAAGAGACACATTGCTATATCCATGCAGTGAACAACTTTTAGATCGTAATTGCTAATGGAGGTTCCATGAAATATGGGGGTCGTTGTGAAAATGTGCACCTTCAAATTGGTGATTATTCTTTGAAATCCCACATGTTTGCCATTGAAATGAGTGGTTGTGACATTGTTTTGGGCGTAGAATGGTTAAGCACACTAGGCCCCATCGCCATGGATTTCAAGGAGTTATACATGAGCTTCCAAGAGGAAAGGCATCACTATACTTTCCAAGGAATCACAGCCACTTCTCCCGAGATCATCAACTCACACCACATGGAAAAACTCCTTAAAAAGGGACATTCTGGCATTATCAACCAGTTCCATGCCATTCAAGCCTTTGAGACCCCTTCCCAACCCATTTAGCCCGACATGCAATTAGTTTTATCCAAACACCAATCAGTTTTTGAAACCCCCCAAGGCCTCCAACCCTCTCGTGGTGCACATGATCATTCTATTCCTCTCATATCTGGTAGCCTTCTACCAAATGTCCACCCTTATCACCACCCATTTGCTCAAAAAAATGAAATCAAAAAGATTGTTCAAGAATTGTTAGTTGCGGGTGTCATTCACCCTAGTACCGGTCCTTATTCCTCCCCTATTGTCATGGTACTCAAAAAAGAAGGCACTTGGCGCATGTGTCTCGATTTTCACACTATCAATAGAATCATTGTCAAGGATAAGTTTCCCATTCCAATCATTGATGACCTTTTGGACGAACTTAAAGGTGCTCAATTTTTTACCAAACTTGATCTTTTTCAGGCCATGACCAAATTCTTATGAAGGAGGTTGATATTCCCAAAACTATTGTTCGCACTCATGAAGGCCATTATGAGTTTTTGGTGATGCCCTTTGGCCTTTGAAATGCACCATCCACCTCCCGGAGTCTCATGAATCACATCTTTAAACCCTTTCTACGTCATTTTGTCCTTGTCTTTTTTTATGACAATCTCATCTGCAATAAAACTTGGCAAGCCCATGTTACCCATATGGATCAGGTCTTAAAACTACTTTCTCATCATCTCTTTCTCAAACAATCCAAATGTGCCTTTGGTGTCTTAGAAGTAGAATATTTGGGCCATATTGTTAGTAAGGATGGCGTACGAGTAGACCCAAAGAAAATTAAAGCAATGAAGGATTGGCCCCATATAAGATCCTCAAGCGTATTGGGCATGTGGCTTACAAATTAGAACTTCCAAACCACTCTAAGATCCATCCCATCTTTCATGTCTCTTGCTTAAAGAAAGTGGTTGGATCCAATTATTGTGTTCAAACTATTCTTCCTGAACTGGATGAAGAAGGTTCCATTTGGTTGCAATCAGAGGTCGTCCTTGACAAATGAGATCTTCGTCTCCGCCAACGCACTATACAGGAAGTTTTAATACAATGGAAAGATACACAGCTAGAGGATGCCACTTGAGAACCAACAATCATACTGCAGCACTTCCCACATCTCCAGCATTCAAAACAAGGTTGTCTTTTAAGGGGGAGGGCATGTTAGAGTCCTAACCTCCCTAACCCCCTAAGTAGATAGATTACTATGTATTTCTATGTATGGAGGCCATCATTAGTAAATAAGGCCCATGTAGTCATGTGAAGACAATTATTGTAAGAAGACTTACTAAAAGGTTCCGCCTACTACAAAGTTAGAATGTTCTTAAGGGATAGAAAGTACTATATAAAGATGTAGAAGCATTGTAAAAGATGTGTTGGAAATCATTTTTAATCTAAGCTCTACTCTACTGGAGGTTTCCCCCTCAAAGAGTCAAGTGAACATTGCTTCCATATGAATAAAGGTATAATATTCTAGTTCATATTGTCTATTGTGTTTGCAATTCTCTTTCTTTCAAGAATAGATTTGAGTAATATCTGTAATTTTTGCTCTAAATATTTATAATTGGCACATCACAGTGCAAGTAGCATGGGCGTCCTCACCAAGGAGGACACATTCAAACTGGCTAGTGTGATCCAACTCAACAAGTAACTATTGAGGGGCTTTCTCCCTATTTTAGGCTTTTTGTTTTGACTTGGTTGTTACATGCATGCCTGCAAATGCATTTTCCAACCTTAGGGCTAAGTGAAGGAGTTATTTTATTATTTTATTGATTTGTCTAGACCATTTGGAATACTAGATAAAGGCTAGTTAGCCTCATAATAAAAGGAAGCCAGACTAGTGCGCTCTCTATTGTTCTTATTGTGCTTATTGATATTTAATATTCTCTGAGTTATTTATCATTTGGCTAGTGTGTTTCCTCTCTAACCTTTATAGAGTCCAAAAATACATCATTACTCTAGGTACCATCCTTGGAATGAGAACTATTAGATGGGTTTCTCTGGGATGTATATTTCAAGTAAAAAAAAATGTATATGAATTTAATGGTCGAACATAAAATCGGGGAAATATTTATCCCTCAAGAGCCTGTTCATGTGGAACATGACTGCATAGGAGTGATTTCCCTCCTAGCTTCAGGTATCTACTATAGATACCACCCTCGAGCTAGGCTATTAAGCAACAACGAAAAAATTCTACCCACTGTCAGTGCACTTCAACACAACCGAGTATATCGTGTCACATGGTCCAAGCCAAAAAATAGCACGTTGCTCAACAAGAATCTCAACATTAGATCCCCTACTAGGAAGATTCAAGCATTACATCAACTCAAGATGACTAAGAACTCAACATAGGTTCGTGTCAAGGGAAACAACCCTCTCAGGCTCATGTACCCACTACAACCAACTTCCTTCCTCCAACAACAATACTCCTAGGATCCCAAATGGCATGGAAGCCCTGATTTTCCAAGATTAACAACTAGTATTATGGAATAACAAGAAAAAACCCTTCACAATAGTCCAATAATCATGGATGAAGGTGATGGCAGAGAAATGAGCCAAAAGTTAAGGATCATATTTTGTGTGAAGCCATGCATGTAAGATATGAGATGTCAGTTTATTTCAAAAGACGAGGACGCCTTTCCAATATTCCCTATGGGAGTTCTTAGCATGACCAGTGACAAATTCAACTACTTGTGCCTTTTTTTCTCTCTCACCCCCTTTTTCCCCTCTAGTTTCCTCCTAGCCCCCCTCTTGCACCTAGCAAATCAATGACCACATGCAACTTTCCATGCTATGTTTTCATGTGATTACATGTAGTGTCATTAATTTAATATGTCAACTTAGGAAATATCCAAAAATCCTAAGTCTATTGTTCTCTAGTGGGGCCTTGTTTCTACTAGGAAACTTTACAACATGTACAAGTTTACACTTGGTTTGTTTATATACATAGCCCACATGGTGAGACACATGAGCAAAAATGTCACACATATACATATATTACATAATCGAATATGTACAATACAAGAGGTCAAAATGGGGTATTAGTAATTGCATAACTTTATATGCATATCCTACATGGCTAGATACCCGAGCTAAAATGTCACACATATACACAATATTACATAATCGAATATGTACAATACATTAGGTCAAAATGGAGTATCACAATTTCCTCCAAGTAGGGAGGAAATTATCAGTAGGTGAAAAGTGGATAATGTACAATACTATGGTATATTTTGTATTTGTAACTCCTATTCTAAGAATACTCTTGTAATCTCACTTAACAAGTTAACACTCCACCTACCACTTTACCTGACCCCACCCTTCACCTAGCTCTACCTACCAATTTTTTCACTCCTATATATATCTAATGCGATATAGAGGTGTACAATGTATATAGGTGTCGCAATCTCCTTTGGATTCTTGCTTTCTTATGTGAATGTTTCTTTGTTGTCTTTTGAGCACATATCACATGATATTTTAAATTTTTCCTTCCCCTTCAATCAAACTCTGTTGACTCTTCTAACTATCAGTGTTACACTTATCGTGATATTATCACCATTATCGCAATAAATACCCAAAAAATTGAAGTGGCAATATTATCACCCTAATTTACTGCAATAAATTCTGGGTTTTGAAATTATCGTCATAATTTCGGTAATTATTGCGAGATCTAAATTATCACCCTGTCACGGTCCAATTCACCTTAAAACGGTTTTTTGGGTTATTTTACCTCATTTTGCAAAAGTCACTAAGGGGATTGAGCACTAAGGATACTGTGACCATTTTCCATCAAGCAAACAAGGGGAAATCTGTAGTTTTCATTGCCATCAACCAAGAATTTGTGGAGTGGAGATTTACTCCAATCTACCATATCCATATTCCCAGGTATGTAGAAAAATTTATGCCTTCATTTTCTTTGTTTTTCAAGATTTAGTATAGGGTTTGCATTGTGCAATGTCCATACCTCTTCTTGCCATTTTTTAATGGAATATTTAACACTTATGTAGCTATGATATTTTAATTGCTGCATTTTTAAAAAAATTTGTGGATTTGGATTCTGAATTTCCCCATTTTGTTTTGTGCCATAGGTTTAAAATTTTTAATCAATGCTCTACAGAATGCCAAAGCAGTTGGACCCAATGTGGGAGTATGGTGAACCATTTGAGGGTCATGATAGAATGAGGTTGAATTGCAAGCTATGTGGAATGGAAATGTTTGGCAGAATCAACCACTCAAAATACCACCTTGCCAAAATCCCAGGGCATGAAGTGGATATTTGCCCTGCATTTACCCTAGACATTGTCCATATTACAAGTCACTCAATTCTTGATATTGCTAGGAAGAGAAATCAGACGCAAGAATTGAGGCTCGAGTTTGCAAATAAAGCAGCAAGAAGCATGGGAACTGCAAGCTTCTCGAGGGGAAGTGGAAACCAAATCCTCGGCCACACCTTCTTAGTGCATTATGATTATACTTGTAGTATCTAGATGCCTCATGATAACTCATGAGATACATTTTTTTTTAATGTGATTTTGTATTATCCTGTTAGGACTCATGACTCGGGACAGATATCATATTTCAGTATTGATGTGTGATGTACCACTTGACATCCTATACATCTTAAATATCAGTTTTATTTTCATCTTTATATAGCAATGTGTTTGCTTGATGTTGTTGTTGCTTTAGATGTTTAAAAAAATGAAAAAAATTATATTTTTTGTATTTTTTAGGTTTGTCGAAAATTTCCAATATTTTCCCCGATCTTGCCGATAAATTATATTCTGCACCCTTGGCGATAAATTCGCCGAGACAATAAATGTAACATTGCTAAATATCACACTTCTTTTATATTCATTACTACTTACTCTTCTTTCTTTTTTTCATTAAAACTAGTGCTGTAACATTTTGTAGCCCCTCAAATGACCTTTGAATTCTTTTGGAGAATTGTCTAATCACTTCACCTCCAAACCCTTCAATTCATACTTACTTCGCATTTGGATTTTCCCTCATGTCGAAATTCTTTTCTGACCTTATTAGGTTTTGGAAGGTTGTGTCTTGTCTTTTCCCCATGTCTTTGTTTTGCTTTTCTAAGGTCCCTTTTGTGGGCAACTCCTTGACATTGGGCATACTCCTTTTCCTAAGTCCATCTTTCATCCCTAAGCTTAAGGAGCATATGCAATATAAGAGAGTCAAAAAGAGTATGTTCTTGATATTCGAGGCTGCAACAAAAAGACCAGACAAAATCTCCATGCCAATACCTTTACTTGCTGCATGATGCATCTATAAGTACAATCACCATTTGCTATTGTCACTTCCTGCTGATTAGAATGCTGTTTCAACTTTCTATCGCAGCATTCCTAGCATTCCATCTGATTATCACCGTTTCAGTAAATGTATAACCTAAGCCTTGGGGTTGTAACAAATTGGACTCAAAGCCCCTTTAGGCAATTGGCTTATAAACAGAACCATACCATAAGTGTTTGGGAGTATCTATGATTATACTCATGTGCTAAATCCAAGTTAAGAATCTGGCGCTCCAATTCAATTTTGGAATAAGCAATATAATAATGGGATAAAACCCAGGTTGTATAACCTAAACCTTCAAGTTGTAACAAATTGGACTGAAAGCCCTTTTAGGCAATTGGCTTAGGAACAGAACCATACCATAAATGTTTGAGTATCTATTCATGTGCTAAATCCAAGTTAAGAATCCGCCACTCCAATTCAATTTTGTAAATGAGAAATATAATAGAGGGATAAAATCATAAAAACAAGGTTGATCGTTCTGAACTAAATGATAGTTGCTGATTAGCATAAATTTAAGCAATAGTCTTTAACTGAATGATAAATAACGTTTGGCATCGGTACTGGCCATTGAAGCAAATGTAAAAGATGATTGGTTTTACATTTTAGAAGGTGGTTGATATAGGCTGAATTTTAAAAGTGCAGATTATAGGATTAGGAAAATCATTTAGATGATCACCAGAACATGATGATGATTTCCCGTCAAGATAGGCATGGATATGTGAACGGCACTATTGCTAGATTTTCAAGCATCAGAGAAATGTTCAGCAAGAGAAGATAATTTTGGATGCTACCATTGCTAGCTCCAGTCAACAGCGCCTTAAGCTCACAATTGGAAACCATAAGCAGTTAAGAGGGTCAAAAGGGAAGAGTGAAGTAAAGAATGAAGCGCATTGTAAGGCAACAGATATATAAGTATGCAAAATAAAATTCACAAAACGGGAGCTTTATATGCCAGCACCATGGATTTTGAAACAAGAATTGAAATTCTTTCATAAAAACAATCAAATAACAAACTAGCCATATAATTAATTTTACAATGACTTCAGCATTTCTCCCATCCAAAGGACAAATTCTATGACCCTGTAATAAAACCTATCACCGGTATATTGTAGTTGTAATAAATCAAGCTGATTCTAGATAGAAAGTCAAATATCATGAGACATTATTGTGCTCTGTGCACTGTACTCCACATCAGTGATCGAATAAACTCGAATCTTCTTGTGAAACCCCTGGTCCGAGAGGCACAAATATAACAAATGACGCATACATTCCGAAATGGTGATACGAAAATATACAAGCCTGCTATTAGAAAATCCCAATGCAAAAGCCTTAAAGTTTAAAACATCGACCAGACCACAGCAGTGACCTTTGGGACCATATTACTTCATAAGGAAGGAATAAAGATAAGCAACCTTCAGCTATGAACAGATGAGCTAAATCTGAACTGTGATGATTGAAATTTTGTAAGGAGCTACTGTGGACATTCCAAGCCACAGTCAGAACGGGTTGCCTAATAAGCATGGAGCTATGGTTGAATATAACTGGGGTTTAATTCACACAGACAATCGAATTGGAGTAGATTTCAGCGATACTATGCGTGGCAATCAATTGATCTAGAATCTGTGATTTAAATACATCCTGTACATACAACTGAAAACCCAAAACTTCTGCATCCATAACAGAAACGAAATTCAAAGATACCCACCTCTATGTATATACGCTTGCAGGAATCCTAATGGATCAAGGTCTCTCAGTTTAACAGCCAAATCCTTGTGGGCAGTCATTCAATGATCTGAAATCTGGTGACAAATAAACAAAAATCGATTGAAAAACAAAAGTAGTCCGCAGTGAATATAAATCCTTAAAAGGTTAACGAGACATACCAACGAATTGACAAGAGCATTCGTACCCAGATCAGGTGGTGGGGAGCTACAGTTTTTAGTCCAGTTTTTGGTCATGGGTTAAGTATACAACTCAGTGTGTATACATTATAGAGGGGCAGGAGTCTGTGACTGGGTGGGAGGGGTTCAACCATTTTGTGACATGTGGGGTCAAATGGGTCGTTAAATTCCAACCATAAGCATACACGTTCAAATGTTGTTTTCTGTTGTAGGTCCTGCTGTTTTGTGGGGTATCTCACCTAACAAAGTCGGACTGTGTGTTTGCATTCTGTCACCATGTCTGCCACCATTGTTATGGTAGGACTATAAAATGTCATTTTTTAGGTCTTCTTTGTCATTATCATGCTTACCCACGTATCCTTTGAAATTTCCATGGAAGTGGTACCTGAAAAGACATAAAAACCCACCTTGGACCACTTATCTATCGTTTTTTTGGATTTTGAGTGAGTCGCACACAAAGCTCCTCCGCTGCACCTGACTAGGGTCCCATTTTTTACATGCATGGTTCAAGGAAGAAGCCTAAAATGCATCACACTCACAATCACGGTTGGAATTTTCAATTTGTACTCATATGTGAATTCTGTTGGAACTTGGAATTTGCAAATTGTATTCATATGTGAATTCAGTTATTTGAAGGATTTGTTTAACATATTTTATATTTATAAGGGATTTGTAAATTGTTTAATTTATATTTTATATTTAAAATATTATATAATAAATATTTTTTTTTTAAATACAATATTATCTTAAGGTCTGGTAGTTAAGGTCTCGTATATATGTATAGTTAAATTAAAAAATATGTATAAAAGGTTGGAATTTGAAATTGTATTTATATTTGAATTAGTTATTTTGATGAATTTATTAAATATATTTAATCAATTTTAATTTTATTTATAATGAATATAATTAAATTAAAAAATATGTATAAAAGGTTGGAATTTGAAAATTGTATTTATTTGTAAATCTATTATTTTGATGAATTTATTAAATACATTTAATCATTTTTATTTATAATGAATATGTAAATTTTGTAAATTGGATTGGGTGATTAAAATATTTTATAATAAGAATTTTGTTTTTAATTTTTTTTTAAATCGAAAAAAAAATTGTAATATTTAATTTTACAATTTTAAGATTTTGATATGATTATAGTATTGCTTATAAATTAGTATAGATCCATATTAATATCAACAACTTATAGGGATAAAATCTCTAAAGGTGTAAACCTTTAACCTTTACTTAAATTTTAAACTCTAAAAAAGGTTTTTACTTCTAAATCATGAATTAAAATGGATCTATGATGATTTCATACATTAATATTAAAGTATTAAAAAATATATTACTAACTCCATAACCACTACATTGTTTTCCTCATTTATTAATTGAAGCAAAATAATATTTAAACCAATATATATTTTTAATATATTAAACCATTTTATAATATATTAATTTTTTTTTTTTTGTAAGTAAGTATAGTATCTTATATTAAAAAGCTCTCATGAGCCAGGAGGCAAAACAAAGTACATGATGAGCATAATGAGATAAGGGACTGCCCCAACAGAGGGGAA